>BGPR01001355.1:0-17640 GCA_013235015.1 Araneus ventricosus | reverse complement strand
GTTTTTTATAGTTTGACCAATATATTGTATTTTTATTAAATAGGTTTTGGTAAGAATATTACTACTTCATAGAAATAACATTAAAAGTTCAAGTCAGGATACCAGTATAAGCAGGATTTATTTACAGCAGGTCCAACAAACTGTTTTATAGTTTGCCCAATATAATACTTTATTTTATTAATGGAATATTTATTTAAGAATATTACTTACTTCTCAGAAATATGACTGCATTAAAGGTTCTCCCATGGATTCACTGCAGTATAACGAGTTTATTTACAGAGGTCTAACAAACTGAGTTTTATAACCCAATATAATGCTTTTATTTTATTAAATAGGTCTTGATAAGAATATTACTACTTCAAATATGACTGCATTAAAGAGTTCAGAGTCCCATGGATCGCAGTATAAGCATGATTTATTTACAGCAGGTCTAACAAACTGAGTTTTTATAGTTTGCCAATATAATACTTTATTTTATTAAATAGGGTCTTGTTAAGAATATTACTTTACTTCATCAGAAATATGACTACATTAAAGGATTATGGATCACCAGTATAAGCAGGTTATTTACAGCAGGTCTAATATTCTCAGTTTGTTAGACCTGCTGTAAATAAATCCTGCTTATACTGCGATCCATGGGATTCTGAACTCTTTTAATTCAGTCATGTTTCTCTATGAAGTGGTAATATTCTTAATAAGATCTGTTTAATAAGATAAAGTATTATATTGGGCAAATTATGAAACTCAGTTCAAATCAAAAATTAGTTTAACCTAAATACAATAAAATGTATTAATAATACACCAATTACTACACAAGAGGCAATAAATAATACGCGGAAGGCAAATAAAAGAATCACTATTTCTTTCTAAAGAAAAAAAAAGAATGATGAGGACTATTTTCCATTGATAAAGCCTTCACCTACTGTTCTTGCATTTCCATACATTTTAAGCAAACTGGTACCCAAAAGTAATGCAAAATTTTTAAGATTTTAAAAAATTGGAGTTAATATGCATGTAAATATTATTCACATCAGACATAACCATTGATGAAAGTTTCATCTCAGCTTTATTAGCTTTCTGCGAAACTGGATGAAATCCCCTTTGTCTTCACACTTTCTGGTCGCCCTCCTAATTGCCCTTTTGACTGAATCTTCACTGTAAAACGTGAGTTCCGACGCTAATATGTCCCACGATAATCAGAAACTGATTACGAACTATAGTATCCATATTAACTCAATTTTTTAGCATCTTAAGAATTGTGCGTTACTTTTGGACACCAGTGTATCAACCAATAAGGTAGTAGACATCACATTTTCTTTAAAACATTTTTCTGAATTACTCGAGTAAATATTTTTTATAAAAAACACTTCATGAAAAAAAACTATCCGTTTTCTGTGTGATAATTACGTTAGATATCATTCTTGAAGTATTCCTTGGAGAAAATATTTCTTGAGACATTCCTTAAGGATATTTAACACTACGTGATTTGGAACAAAAGTGCCAAAAGATAGCTTTTTATTGAACTATATGCGAATTCAACTAATTCCTTATTTGAAACAGAAACAGGCCACTTATTGTTCTTCCACGAATACATATCTCTTTTTATTCACAGTAATCTTAGACACTCAAAGACTTCAGAAATAGATTTATTCATTCTCGAATTTAACTTTAATTAAAAATAGAATATTTATCCATGCGTACTTACAGAAAGAAAAATTGTTGGAAAAGCTTTGAATATTTATCGTATAATTTTTTTCGTCGTTTTCTGAAGACAGTTTTTTTTTAAGATTTAGATTTGCCCTGTAAACTCCAATGGGAATAAAGCTTTTAAAACATAGATAAAAAACTAATGAGACTTTTCAGGCATAGAAATAAAATCTGATTAAAATACAGAACGATTAAAAAATGGTAAGAACTTTTTTTTTTTTGCTGCTTCTGTCATCTTTTTTCTTGCATTCAGAAAAAGTTGATTTTTTACGGTACTTTATTAGTAAACGAGTAAGCTTTCTTAAATAATAAATATATAGCGTATTTAGTATCATTGTGCGTTCATAAGGATTAAATTGCCTAAAAATATCTATCCACTTTTTATTTTCAAATGCTTTTTTCACAATTATTTTATCAATTAAAAAAAGATTACTGCAAACGGAACCGTCAATATAATTTACGAGAATCAGCAAATTATTTTTATCCTACGCTTTTAGAGCTGCTTACCAATTATGTTTCATTACGAAAACAATTTTTTATCTTTATACTTTTGATCTGAATGGCAAGCAAATTAAATTTATTTGCATTTTGATAAACAATTTCTATTTAGGATTTCTATTTAGGAAAAGAAACTACTGTTATTAATGAAAACAAAGACACAAAAAACTTTTAAACCGAAAGGATTCGATAGAACGTTTTGTAATTGGAATTAATTACTTTTTAACTGATTTATTAAAGCGAGTTTAAAATAAAATTTAATAATATTTGTTGATCTTACCTCGTGAAATATTATCTTGCATTTTTCAACCTTTTAATTGTTTTATTTGACGTTAAATATACAGTATACATTTTAAAAGTACAAACTTTTATCACGAGTTTGCTAATCAGTTGATATTGAATGCATTATTCAATTCTTGAAGAAAAATTCTTATCTACTTGAATCGATTGATGTTAAAAGGGGTCTTCTGACATCTAGCAGAGAACTGCTATATTGATGTTAAAAGGGCTCTTTTCCGAAGAAGCCTTCTTATGACATCACATAGAAACTTTGATGCTGTACCAAAACGTGGCTGTGAATGGTAGAAGCCCTGTTTTTCCACCAAAAATGCATTCACCTTCATCAACGAAAATAAAAATGTGATTTACGTCGAGAATGTAAAAGTCCCTTTTAACATCAATCTATTCACTTACTAAGTCACATGCCAAAAATGTGAACAATTGTTATCATGATGATCCGAGTAATGATTATAGCTAAAAAAATCTGCAGAAAATCTACAGAAAATTTTTTGTGAATATTTTTAAAGATTTCTGCAGATTTTTTGAAGACAGAAATAAATCTGCATTTTTTCTTCAATTTAATCTGCATGAAATTTGCATCCGGGGTGGCCGTGTTGTTAGTGTTTCTGCCTGCCAACTCTATAGACGCGGGCTCGAATCCTGGCCAGGATGAGTTTGAAGTTTTGTCATAAACTGAATCGACATCGTACAAGTAAGTTTAATTACAAATTAGATTAATAAATTTAATTGAAATTAGTGATGAAATTAATAATTACATTAATTGAAATTAATAATTGAGTCTTGTCTGCAGAAAACCTGAAGGTATTTGGAACATATTTTTCTTCAGATAGTCAACATTTTTTCTGCAGAAAATCTGAAGAAAACATATTAAAAATACTTTCGGATTTTCTGCAGATATTTTTAAAAGATTTTTTGAAGATTTTTTTAGCTGGGCTTTAGTAATTTTATATAAATGTTGAATTCCTGTTATAAAGTTTTAATATTTCGTTATAAAATATTTGAACGGATCATTAATTTCTGAATTATCAGTATTTATTGGAGTTCAAGTGCCTAAGATCGTGCGCCAGAAGAATTGGCTAACTTTTTTCTATAGCCGAGAAAATGTATTGTAACTGAAACCTAAAATCTACAGTGTGGTTTACGTTTCTAAAATCAACTCTATTTTTTGTTAACTCTAATTTCTTACGTATACAAGTATTTTAATTCTGTATTAAGCTGAATTGAGCTTTGAATTTTCTTTAAAAATTATAATTAAAGCTAGAGCGTAACATATGTTTTCGTATTTACAATAAAATGACATTATATAAGAGAAAATGATTTCAGCCTTAAATGCCCCATGTTGCCTTTAAGCAACATACTTAATTTTGTGCTTGTTATGGCCAATAAGATACATACTGAAATTTTTATTAAATCAATTTACAACATATAGATGGCAGCCTGAGTGCTGATAAAAAAATAAATTGATGTTTATTACTTGAGGTTACATCTTTCTAGTTTTGTTTGTACGCTTGAGAATACCATATTTTATTCTACCATGTTGAAGGAAATCCCTTATTCGTGTTAGTATTTATTAAAATTCATATGTGTTTGACATTATTGTCATATAAATTAAAGTCTAAAAACATTTTAAAATCATTTTTAAAAAATCGGACTTTTTTATATTCACGCTTCTGGTCTTATTAAAAATATGCTATGAATATGCCCTAAAGGTTACTTTATTCACCTTTAAGGAAGTTCTTCAATACTATACAGATTGAATATTTTACCTGAAACTTCAGCCAATAGTAAGCAGCATACATATTTTTTCTCACTGCAAAGGAATTCACTCTCTTGTATTCATATTCTAAAAGTATCCTCAAAAAGGCCTTTTATATTCTAAAAGTATCCTCAAAATTTGCAAGGACAGAAACAAGAAGCTTCTAAATGAACAAAGTACAGACTAGAATCAGCTCAGATTTATTCTCTTGAGAGACTTCGTGCCGTTCTTGAAGATCCGTCATTGAAGGAATTAAGTCGTTCAGCCATTTCAATTTTGCTTTGTTGCTTTTAAAAATCCGATTCCATTACTCTTCTGAACGAGTTGCTCAGTCCTTCATATAGATATAGTTCAATATATGAGTTGGTCAGAAGCCAATGTGGTTAAGTCCATTCTTTGATATTTTCTGTATTTTATAAATTTTAATGAAATTAATAATACTCTTTTTAGTTATTAAAGGATTTACTCGTTGCTTTATTAGAAGACTGTATATTTTTGCTGATCAAATTAATAAACCAAACATTTTAAAAATTAATGTATTAAAAACATTATTTTTCTAATTTTTTTCTGGACTTAACCACACTGGTTTCTGAACGACTCATATATATATTGAATAAATGTAAGGGATATTTTACACTGTAAAAGATGAATTTTTGAATATTTTGAATCTTCTTGAGTATGACTTAAAAGCATGTAAACAGTTTAGTTTATTAAAGCGAAATATTATGACTTAATTTTTCATATCATAAAATAAACGAGAGTATGAAGTGATAGAAACTCAAAAACCTCAAAATAAATTTTGAAATTATAAATGAAATTGATTTATTACAGTGGCTTTTACTGCTGAAGTCAGAGCTTGATTTAAATAGCCATCTTTTTAAAAATTTCTTGGGTTGCATTTCTATTCAGTATTAGAAAACCCAAGGTGATTTCGAAAGTGGGTAAATAAAATTTTTCTGCAATTTTTGATTGAAAATATTTTTATTTTTGCTATAAATTTTATAAAATTACGGGTCTAGCAATTTTTTATAATATCATATTTTTTACTCTATAGAGTCTATCAACAATTTTAATAATTTATTTCCAACCGAATATTTTGTTTTTTGCCTTGTCAGGGTGATCATATATTATTGGACCCATTTAAAAAATTAACAAAAAACCAACAATGTTACAACTACGTTTTTAAAAATTGAGAGCGCATTTTAAAAAGTTTTTTTTTTCAGAGAGGCAATGCGCCGTTACGGTGGTCTAGATGGTCGTAAATTGGTGGAAATCTCCCATTTTCGAGACCCATTTTCTGGGAAACTTTTAATGTTAGAAAAAAAAATATAAGCATGTATTTGTATTGAATCTTACGCTCTTTAATTTGTTAAATCAATTTTAATTCGAAAACTGAATAGCTTTAGAGATATTTCAAAAAAACTTAAAAAGGAAACCAGAAAACGTGTAACGGCTTCTACTGATCGGCAGATATCGCATATGGAAATCTCTGGCTGTAGCAAATTTAGAACGCCGTATTGATACACCACCTATCTGAAAAAAAAATGGTTTGTTCTTTCATTTAAATAGAGCGCAGTTGTATCATTATAGGTTTTTTTAAAAATTAATTTTTAAATTGGGTCCAATAACTTATGACCTCCCTGTGTATTTTATTCCTTAATATGCTTTTTTAAAAAGAAGGTAGGGTACAATTTTCCAGTTCGAAAATTCAATATAATTTTTATTTTTTATATTTTCAATTTTAGATTTTAGACTCCTGATGCAAGAATGAAGACGGGATTAGTATTTTGTATCCACGAATGAAAAATAACTTTATTTTACTTTCAGTACATGTTTTACATAACAGCACACCATGCCCTCGTGCCTAGAGTTTTGAGACTTGAATCGGTTTAAATGACCACGAGGAGTGCATCTACTACATGGAGAATACATTTTATCCGTATTATAAATGGTGACCGCGGTGGCCTAGTGGTAAGGTTTCGGCTTTGGGGCCGGAGGGCTCCAGGCTCGAAACCCGATTCCACTGAAGATCCGCCGCGTATGGGGCCCGCCGCACGCCAAATCATAGGTAATGGCCAAACACCCTCCCGATCGTGTGGCGTGGAAGTTTGGAGAGGGGGCGTTAGCTCAGGTGTCGTCCTCATCATCTGACCATCGTTCAAAATCACAAGGTCCGTTCCAAAATAGTACTCGTGTTGCTTCAAAACGGGACGTAAATATAACTAAACCAAATCGTGTTATAAGTGAGACAGTCGGTTAAATATCCTGATATTAAAGAAATTTAAACTTGAATATTCTAATTATTCCCCAATCCAAACTTTCCTGTCGCATTAATGAGAACTATAATAGTATTATTTAATCCAATACAGAAAAATTGATTTGTATTTCTTTAAGTTTTAATATATAAATAAGTATGGGAATAGTCGAAACATGTCAGCTATATGATATTATGATAGTAATATTATATAACTTAATAGGAAAATTTAAAAATGTTTCTGAAACTCCAATTTGAATTTTCTGGATTTTTTTAGACTGTCGTATATTTTATAAATACACAAATGAATTATATTATCTTAAAATATTCAGCAAATATTTGCAAAATCCAGATAAATATTCTTTTTTAAGGAATATTTTAAATGTTAAGACTGAAAGAGAAACAGTGAAACAATCATACGACAAGCAACTGAATTTAAAAACACGTTCTTAAAAGTGTCTAAAACTACACCATCTTTATTCAGTATACAAGCGTACTGACTACGTGCTTTGATTGAAAATCTTTCCACAATATTGTTTTGTAGAAGAATCACGTCTGTGATTGAAAAATATTCTTTCTGCAAAAACATAAATAACTTATTCAATTTGATTTCGTCTTTTTGGCGTGTACCATACTGCGAATTCAGACTTGAATTAAAAGAAAGTTAATTTGATGTTGGTAAACACAACAAAATTCTAAACATTGAATTTTGAGAAATATTTTTATTGCTTTACAAAGCATAAATAATTCACTGTACATTCAGAATATCCTCAATGATAAAAATTAATATATTTTCTTCTTTATCGTATCCTTTATTTATAGAAAAATGTTATGTGCTTTTATGTCTATTTGTAATTATTTGTTTGCGAAAATCATTACGATAAAAATAAGATGGATGAGATAAAAAGTAAAAGCCAACATTTTTTTATCAGCTTCTTTCATATCAATGACTTAAGAAATATAAAATTTAGGTGTCATTAAATATCAAAAAGAAACTATTTATTTAGAAGGATTCAAAACGAAACTAGAATTTAAAATTTTAATACCTATGATTGAGCATATTCGCTAAGTTCGTAAAATTTGTAACATTTTTTTATACAAAGGAACAATTTTAATTAGGATTTGACTAACAGACGCAACGCAAAATTTGCAAATGTAATATTTTACAAAAAAAGAAAGGTAGAAACATGAAAACACATTACTATACAAAGAATCTCTTCTAACTGGAGAATTTGAGGTCAATTTTAAGCCCATATGATATTGAAATTAGAAAAATATGCATCATAAACCTACAGTGTTCGAATTACCAGTTTGACAAATTTTAATTATTTAAATCAATCGAAATTACACTTGGTTAACTAATCGGAAACAATTTACTTTTAAATGTATTTTTCAATTGTACAGAAAACAAACATTATGAATATATTCTGTTTGTAATTTTTTTGTGCAGATTTTTAAAGAATTCAGAAGGACATGACGACTTCATGCTAGGAATGGAAAAAAAATGCCGGTTTTAACCGAAAACCTTTTTCTTTTTTAAGTTTCGGCTAACCGGTTTTTTTGATTATTTTTTGTCCCAATTATAACCGGTTATTTTTTTAAAATCCAATAACCGGGTAAAAAAACGTGACTGGAAGATAGGCTCGATCTTAGGTTAGTCTAAAATTTACGAAGTTATGAAGCTTTGATTTTCATCATCTTAGGCGCCGCTTCCTCGAGGAGTCTGTTGGTTGGCGGATTACTGAAGAATTTTTTTTGAAAAGATAAGTATTGGCCGATGGATAGATTACCGGTAAAAACAATATTAATACAAAATTCTGTCGACAAACGGCTTTCGTTTTTCATAAAAAACTCCGAAAACCGATTATTTTAAAAACCGGTTATTTTGAGTGGTTACAACCGCCATGTTAAAGCGGAGGTGTGAAAACCTGAATAACCGAAAACAGGTTATTTTCGCAATAACCATCATCCCTACTTCATGCCATTCACTTCCGCTATTAGTTGATTTTGAAAATCACCTATTTTATTAAAGGAATGTAAATTTTTGTTCTCTTTTTTTGCCGATTTTTACATGAGGTTTTAACATAAATTGATAATTTTTATTACTATAAATAACTATATTTAGCCCATAAGAATTGGAGTTCTGCTCAATAACATGTATCATAATATCTACAAACAGTTTGAGGGAGAACTAATGTAGTCAGGGTTCTGGGATTCCGAAACCTTCCGCGCTTTTGCACATGCGCCAGGTGGAGTTAATTTTAACAAAATAGGGGTGAAGTGAAAAATGGAAGAGGAGATGTTTACATTTTACTTAGCGTTATCTAACAAAAAATTCCGGAAATGCACTCATGTTACTCATTGCCTGTCATCCCTTTCCGGAGTAAAAACGTCCAAAAGTGATAGTCTTGGAATTTTGAAATTTTTAAATTAGTTGTGCATATGACTACAGTAAGCTGATAGTTCCCGAAATTCTGAGTAAATATGATTCATCTTTTTATTTATCAGTATCAATCGCGCTCCTCTTCTAGAGGATATTGCTTACTTCTTTTCGCCTTCAAATTTGGAATTTTAAACTATTAGGATATAAATAACAATAGGGGATTTTCTGCCTTTGAGAGTGACATTTAATTTTTATCATAAAATAATACTATGTATTATGTGCAATTTAATATTTTCATTTAAATAATTATTTTTCGAATATTTTATAATTTTTTTCATTTTTTTGCAGGCATTCTAACTATTTAAAAACTACTCCACTGATTAACAATCACTGTGAATAATTGCCTTCCGAAAAAAAGATACAACGTGAAATATTTTTCTACTTCATGTTTCCTTATTTAATTATTTCTTTTTCAGATCGATGCAAGATTACTACTAAAGATATCGCATCTTTTATTCAAAGAAATGAACCTGAAAATTGAAATGTAGAATACTCTCGTTAAACATCTCATTTCGTATACAATAAAAATTATTTTCAAAACAGGTTTATGTAAGGAAATGTTTTCCTGGATACTTAAATTTTGTCCTCAAACAATCAATACCTTAATTGATTTTAAATAGCTTTTACAAGAAAGAAGATGTACATTCTTTGCATCCCGAATATAAGGAATTTTAGACATGGAAATAATGATGCAACGGAGCAGTTCATGTTTTGAATAATTTCATATTCATTCAAATAAAAAAGTAAAATTAGATTAAAATAAATTTATAATGAAACAACTAAAAAATATTAATTTGTGTTTCAGAATGTATTTAATAAAAAAAATTCAATATAATATTTGAGTAAATTAACCACAAGTAGTGTTAAGAGCCAGAATATGAGATTAAATCGAATACTCTACAATAAAACATAGTTTTCTTTTTGTTTTACTGACTCGTTTATAATCGAGCTGAATTTTTTGGAAGAATATGATAAAATCAAACAACAGTGGGACAGTGTAAAGTTGTGAGAGTGTTCAGCTAGGAGAACTATTTGATGATAATTTGGTGTGGGAAGTTATCATATTGATATTTCAGTTTAAAACAAATACACGTTTTTAAATCTCATCACTTGGGAAATTGAATTATAGAGATATTTGCATCATACCATGAAAAGAAATAGAGTTTCGAATTGATCATAAAGTATAATTTTTAGATTTTTTTCAATTAAATATTACATTTTACGTTATATTGCAGCCGATGCATAATAATTTTCATTACTTCATTAAAAACCATTGAAACATTACTAATAAAGTTTAGTTCTACGGCCGTCATATTTGTCTACTGTTTACGATCCCTTAAATTCAAATAATACTTTTCATATTAGGCAGTGACATATATTTTGAGAAGTAAGTTATGTAAATATAAGCGCATTCAAATCTATATGAAAACTCCCGATTTAAACGAAGCAAAAACAAATGAATCATTTAAGAAGGCATTACTATGGCAGTAATTTCTCCTCAGAACAAGTTGAAATTCTTTTACCAATCGTTAATTTCTTCGAAAACTCATTTAGGTTTCCGAATAGAAAGCTAGTTCATTAGATAAATTCGAATTTCCTTTTCAGTTTCCAAAAGCGTATATCTTTTTCTTCATTTGTAACTACTTTTCCCTGACTGCAAAATAAACTTTCGAATACTTCTTTAATGGTTGCCCAACTTGAGCTCCTAATGCGTCCACCTCTTTTCTGAGATTTGCTAAAATACCATCCGGAAAGACTTGAATGGGCCAGACATCTCGGCAAAGCGGTAATTTAATTGATAA
The DNA here is from genome assembly GCA_013235015.1 of Araneus ventricosus. NCBI lineage: Eukaryota > Metazoa > Arthropoda > Arachnida > Araneae > Araneidae > Araneus > Araneus ventricosus. The sequence goes on along the minus strand of BGPR01001355.1, from coordinate 6,880 downwards.
ATGTATTGTTCTGCAACACTTTCGTCTCTTATCGTGGGTTTTGGTAGAGGTAGGTTATATTTAGTGTCTGAATTGGCAACAGTGAAATATATCTCTTCTCGTTGCCTTGATACATGGAACAAGAGTAATAGTTTTCTGAACTTTGGACTTTTAGAACGAAAGTTGGAAAGTTTAATTTTGAATCGGAAATAAACTATCTATCCTCTCTTTGGTGGTAATTTATTTTTTGTTTATAATATAGTTAAGTATCTGGTAAACGTTTCGAAGAAGCTTGCATTATTTAAACACGAATGGTTCTTTAATTATAACTAGAGGTCGCCCAGCGGTCGAAATTCGACCGTAATTCATTATATCTTTAAGTTTAAACGTTATTGATGTTCTTTTGTCAAAGAGTATACCTCTATAATCATTGCATATAATTTTTTTGAGTTTTGTTCTATTACGAATGAATTTTGAATTTTTTTCTATTGCTGATATGCAATTTTCGTTTTACAAAAAATGTATATTGAGCAATCGATCTATTGATATCTATTAGACAAAATATACAATGTATGCATAAAGTAAACAATGCATGTTTTATTTCATTTAGTTTAATGTATTTGCAATACATATTATATATAAATTCTTTAGCGATAATCTCTACTCAGTACCGCTGTTTGACCACAGACTTTTATGTGTTTGACATTCAATGTGAACTTAAACAATGAATGTTTTATTTTATTTAATTTAATGTATTAGTAATACGTACTACATATAAATTCCTTAGAGACAATCTTTACTCTTCGCGACTGTTTGACCACAGACTAATATGTGGTTGACATTGACAGATTTAAATCATCCGAATTTTGTATTTCACTCCGAAGAGTTTTTTTTATAAATTATCTAAATAAACTCCCTCTTGGAGTGGATTTCACTGCGGGGGGATTAAATCAACTACAAATCATCCATTCCGCATTCACTCCTCATTTACTCCGCTAATTTTTTACAGTGCATGAACGTAAACAAAGAATGTCTTATTTTATTTAATTTAATGTATTTGTAACACATATAATACATAAATTTTATATTTCTGCACTCCTTCTCCATATGAACTTTAACTATGCCAAATCTCACACTCCTCCGTGCGCGCAATGTGCTTAAAAAGGGGTACAAAGTTATTTCTTCACTTATTAATATATAGATAACTAACTTTGGAATATTACCGTGATAAATTTTGTTTCCATTTACCTTTTAGTTTAATTACCAAAATACTAAATGCATGAAAGATATTTTTGGCTGCAATTAAATAGTATACAAATTAAGTGTCAGTATATAATTTGCAACGAAAGTTAGGTATATAAGTCTAAAATCGAGTATTAATTCAAATGAAAAAATACAAAAACCGATAAAGTCTAGAAACCTTTTTCTATTTCTGTTTCCATGTTGCATTTGAAATTATATTTTAGTTAAATTGTCATTGGGGATTCTATTAGTGAGTAATTAATAAATGCTTTAATATCAAACCCAGCGATTATCATAACATTTAACATTTCGTCGCTTAACAAATAACACCACCTATCTCAATTTTTTGAAATTTCAAAAAGGAGGAAACTACTCAATTTTTCGCAATCTTTAACGAATATTTCTGAATTTATTTAACATTTAATGTAAACATGATTCCTCACGTTTCTACCAGATGTGAAAAATTTCAGAAATATCCATTACAGGTTGCGAAAAATTGAGTAGTTTCTTCCTTTTTAAAATTTCAAAACATTGAGATGGGCGGATTTGCTCGTTAAGGGACGGATTTAAAATTAAAATGCTATTAATTTCCTTCTTTACGCAATAAAAATCTCTCAGATACCTTATTTGAAAGATAAAAAATACACAGACCAAACCGTCATAGCTTCATCAGCAAATCTACGTTTGAGAAACCTTAATAGTTTAATGGATAGCTTACATATGTAAGGTCTTATAGAGATTTTACATTCTAAGATTTTTGTTCTAAGAATATATAACTACAAAATTATCCTCCTTAAAAATTTAGTTTTTATCTAAACAGCTATAAAAAGTTTTGAAAATAAGTAAGATTATATATATAAAACTAAGCAATGAGGCTATAAAATGTTTTAAAATCACCAGAATCAAATATTCTAGAAAATGTAACATTGAGGATTATATAATATTGTAAATCATATTCTTTAATTTGAACATAAGATAATATTTCTTCGAAATGTATGAATTTAAATAATAATGATTATTTTCTTTTATCCGTAAATTTTATGTTTACAATACTGATAAGATTTGGTAATTAAATGAATGAATATGAATTAATGCAATAAAAAAAACCAGAGACTTTCTTTATATCAACGTCGCTGATTTTTATTAAAACAGTATGTATAATTTTGTTGGTTTAAATAAAAATCTTAATTTTACTAGCTATTTATTAGCTTCGTAATATATAAATATCCTCAATCATTTTAAAAGCATTTTGTCACTTTAATGCTTATTGTAAAGCTTAGTAAGGCGAACAAAATAGAATAAACTGAAGAAAGAAGAACTAATAGCTTTTGAGCATGTTTTCATTCAAGTTGCATGGATTTCAACATTCACAGTTTGTTGAATATGAAAACTTATATTAGTTCATGCTAATATTTGATTTAAATAGAAGAAATATGTTGTATTTGAATAAAAATTGAAACATCTAAACTAACTTGATTAAATAAATTCTAAATAAAAATGAATTATTTATTGCATGTTCACGATTTTTGGAAAGACGAAATAAAAAGTAGAGAAAACAGTGAATTATACATTTGTTTATATTTGAAATGAACCTGTTAAATATAAGTTAGTAAACAATTTATGCATTAAGTTTTTAATAATAATTTTGTTTAATTTTCTTGCGTTTCATCTTTTTAGTCCTTTTGTTCTTTGTAGTGATTATTTCCAGTAAAAAATTATTTGTTAAAATATCTAAACATAAGGAATCGTTCCTGATTAAAAAAGAAGAAAACATATTCAGTGCTCTCTTGTGTTCATATTTTCATGAACAAGAGTCCTTCTGCATAAGTCCTTAAAATACAGCTTAAAAATGAATAATAATGAACCTCTAAGATTCTGAATTTTATATACGATAAGCTTAAAAAATTATATGAGGATGAATGTCTAATCTTCTAAAGGAATTTTGAATGTGTAGAATCGTTGTAAGTAGCTCACGAAGTATTTTATGGAGAAAGAAGCATATATTAACTGTTGAATATATTTATATATTAATTTTATTTTAATATATTAATGCTTACATATCCAAAGAGAAAAAATACGAGGATATTTCAAAAATTAAAATAACAAGAGTACCGACAGGTCGCCATGCGAATTAAATTCCCTGTCCAAACAGCTGGACGATCACAGCATTCGACCGCAGCCAGGAGATGGAGCTAGTTACGCGGTAGCGCGCCGAAGTCTCAGTTTGAAGATGGAGTCGTTGACAGAGTAAGAAGTCTGATAATATTCTACCGTCTAAAGAAAACTTTCGCCTGCTGAAATTCTTCGGCAGTTGGTCGTAGTATACGGAGAATATGACGAGCGATTCGATAAAGGCAGAACAAATGTGTGAGGCGAGAAAAGATCAGGGTAGCCAAACACATTCATCACCTACTGAAGTAACTTGAACAACCTCCCTAGAGCCCGGACCTCGCAACAAATAATTTTTCATCTCTTGAGGATCACATCATTGAAACGCTATCGGTAGATGGAGCTAGTTCTGCCGTAGCGCTCCGAAATCTCTGTCAGAAGATGGCGGCGAAACACGGTGGGCGATTGAAATGTGAAGTGTACTAAAGTTTTTGTGTCTAAAGAAAACATCTCCAGCTGAAATTCATCGCCAACTAGTGAAAGTTTTCGGAGTAAGTGTAATGTCGAGAAAACAGGTGTGCAGAATTGTCGAGCACGTCCGCCACAGAGGCATTGGAACACCCTCCTTACAGCCCAGATCTCGCACCAAGTGATTTTCATCTCTTTGGAACATTGAAGAAGCACCTGGCAGGTTATCATTTCAGAACCGATGCCAAGGTTCAACAAGCCATCTTTGCTTGTTTTCATGACCTTGACGCTGGTTTCTCCCATGCCGGTTACGTTAGTATGCCGATGTAACAAACGCTTCGACAACCATGGTGACTATGTATAGAATCAATATGTACCAGTGTCTTATTACTATGCGTATCTCTTTGAATTAGTGATTAAAGGTTTTTCTGTCACAAGGTTTGTTACTTCATTTTTTGAACAGCCCTCATATACGGTTTGTTTAAGACGAAAGTTATCAATTTTTTAAAAAATAAAATAGAAGGTGTTATTACGAACCTTTTCAAAATATTGTACTGAGGTAGGTGAGCCAAAGGTCGCCAGTACTCCTAAGGTAGCCCATCCCAAACAGTATTATTAATTTCATTCTTAATTACAGCATGGTGCTACTGCATTGCAAATCATGTATCTGCAGTGAACGTGGCTGAATTTGAAGAGATTACCTTGATCGGCTGCCATGATATGCAGTGATTTCACTTTTGAGGAGTAGTCGTTCTAATTTTCAAGTAAGAAAATATTTTAATTTGCATGTGCTTAAGTTCTTAGAATTTTGAGTTATGATATGTTTTCTGAAAGCTTATTTCCTTTTCTTTAACCATATTTACTTCAATTCTAATAAATTTATCATATTAATAGTTTTAAGTAGTGTAAATGGCGACCATATGCATATTCCCTTCCCACCTTAAGAAACAAATATGGAAATCAATATAGTAAGGGTAATTTTCAAAATTTCTACTTAAATATGTGAAAAAACTTATTACCATTTATTGTTAAATTTAAAACAATAATTTTTTTTAATTTAATTATTGAATGGTGGATATGGTTTTATTTGCATATCAGAAAAATCTCACGAAATCTAAAAAAAAAATATTTTGTTAATTCATGGTCTAGTTATTGTTATAAGTATAAACATAAAGTAGTGAAGATTGTAATGCTCTTCTAGAAGTAAAAATAGTTTTCCGAGTATTTTTTTCACATTTTAAAAATGATTTCAATATTTGGACCACCTTTGAAACACTATGCGCCAAAGGTGGTCCATCAACTACAATTTTGAAATTGTATTATAAAAATCATTAAATTTTATTTTACAAAGAAAAGTACGCTTGATGTGTGTTAGAGATAATTGTAAAATTTTACAAAAAAAAAAAAAAAAAAAAAATTCAGCCCCACACACCTAACCAGAAAATTTTGAAAAATCCTCAAAACTTAACTATGGCCAAGTTTGTCTCACCTACTTTACATTTTAAACATTAGATGAAGTACGATGATACCTTTCTTCTAAAACAACACATTTATTCATTACTTGTAGAAAGAGTAGACATTTTTTTAATATAAAATATTTACAAACTGTATGCAACAACATCACACAAATTGAGGAACGTCAAATTCTCAACCCCCCTTTTTACTTTCTCGTATACGAAGTATACAAAGAGAAAGTATTGTAATCGTCAAAAAATTCGAACTCGAGATTTTGACGAATCTCCACGTTTTAGACCTCCCTGAGTCCGAAAAACACATTTTTGGAATTATGTCTGTCTGTGTGTGTGTCTGTGAACACGATAACTCGAAAACTATTAGAGCTACGGAGATGAAATTTGGTATGTGGTCTTTAAACATAATTTGTAGGTTTCTATCAAATTTTGGACAAAATCCGTCAACGGGAAGTCTGTCTGCCTGTATGTTCGGGGTCATGCGAACGCTATAACTCAAAAACTTGAAAAGCCAGATGGATAAAATTTTATACACAGTTTTATCGTCATGAATGTAGGTCCGTATAAAATTTTGGGCCAAATCCGTCAAAGGGTTGACTGTCTGTCGTATACTTGTTCAGTTTTGAAACTAACTCCCTGCGCATGCCTACTAGTGGCAATGCCTGTGCAAGGAAGGGACGCTCCGGAACTTGGCAGTTTGCCAAAAACAAATTCTGGGGTGATTTTGTAAGGAAGCAAACATTTAGGGAGTCTCGCCAGGTCCTGTTGCGCAAAAGAATGAGCAGAGGATTTGAATTTGTTTTGATCCTTCAAACCACGCGTGGTTCCAACTTTGGTTTACTTGCGACGGAAGTTTATTTGACGTCTTTTATTATTCTAGTTTTCTCTACATGTGTTAGGAGTATACGAGAAAGTTTAGGGGAGACCACTCCCGCTGGTTTATCATTGCCAGGCAACGTCACGACACACACATAAAATAGTGTACCTTCCCTATTAGTGCAAGATGTTGTTCGATATCCCCACGACATTCGTTGAATATTCTGATTGCCTTACAATATAGTAGAGAACTCGTAATACTATTGTACAGCATCTTGTGCTTGCCATTTGTTTTTTAAAAAGTGCTGGGGCCAACGATTTTTTTTGACGTAGACTTACGTCTCTCCATAGTGGTCTAATGGTGTGTCGGGAAAGGAAAAAATTATGACGCTTTTCGCGCTAAAGTGAAACGCTTATAACTCCGCAACCAAATAGCATGGAGAGCTGGTTTTAGTTTCATTCAACAGAGATAGTGGCATATTGAAGATTGCAACAAGAATTTTAGAATGTGGAATTACGGTTTAGACACAGCCGAGCTGCAAAGTTGGTGAAAATCACGAAGAATTTTACATAGATAGAGTCACATAGTCACACTAGGCTAATAGTCACTATAGACTATAAAGTTAATAGTCACATAGAGCTTACGTCACAGTTGAGTAAGGTAAGTAAGTTAAGTAAGTCTACGCCCCTCAATCCAAGCGGCCGTCTCGCAGAGATAGCCTCCCGTCGATTATTTTTTTGGATTTTATTGATTTAAAAAATACTTTAAAAATATTCTCAGAATCGAAAATTTTCCG
>BGPR01001354.1:234224-267479 GCA_013235015.1 Araneus ventricosus | reverse complement strand
ATCGTTTGCAATTATCCTTCTTTAAATTACATATTTATCTGTAAATTCATCTAGTAAGCAAAATGATTATGTGTTTCTATTTTTTTATTTCTTTTATCAATATGTTTTAAAAGAAGTAACATGCTGAACGGTTTGAAAGGCTGCTTTTTTACATATCTTAACAAAATATTTATCGTTTGCAATTATCCTTTTTAAATTAGATATTTATCTGTAAATTTATCTGGTAAGCAAAATGATTATGTGTTTCTATTTTTTATTTCTTTTATCAATATGTTTTAAAAGAAGTAACATGCTGAACGGTTTGAAAGGCTGCTTTTTTACATATCTTAACAAAATAACTATTGTTTGCAATTATTCTTCTTTAAATTACATGCAGAGAATAACGATTTATGATTAAAATTGAGAATTTATCGTCTGATTTTTTAATTGCTTTGAAAAAAATATTAATCGTCTGCTTTTCTTAATTATGGACGAGTTTTCTGGTTTGTTTACATGCCTGTACTGCGTATTTCCGGTGTAATGCTAAGTCAATGGATCTTCAAAGCGGAAGTCCAACATACAAGCAGATAAAGGTTTTTACTGTAAGTAAACAAACCAGAAAACTCATCCGTATTGAAATTCAAAATTTATTGTTTTTACGTTTGACTATTTCATTTAACAGCTTACGATTAGAATATAGTTTGTTAAGATCTGTGGATAAATCCTCTGTTTTTAACTTATTTAATTTTAGGTATATTTATGTTAATGCATAATGTATATTTATGTTATATGCTAATGTATAAGGTATATTTATGTTAATGTATAAGGTTTATTATGTTAAGGTATAAGGCTATAATTATGAATTAATGTTACGATGAGAATTAATGATTTAATGTGTAGTTTGAATTATAATGACATTGATCGACAATCGGATAATTAGTTTATAAAACTTCCAATTATTTTATTTGAACTATTACAAAATATAAGAATCGATATTTGAGTCCCAAAATTTTTCGAAGAAAGTGATCGTTTATTAAAAACCAGTGTTCTTAAATCTTTGAGAAGAATAATAGGAAAATGAAAATAAATGTGATAAAACTGAGTTTTTTTAATATAGAGTAAGAGAATGTTCTAAATGTATTGTAGAACAGAACAAATCAAATGTTAAACTGTGAGAAACAACAAATGTTCAACAAACTAAAGTTCAAATAATTTGGTAAAGGTTTTAAAACTTGAAAAATAATTCTTTTTTCGAATGCAATGCATCTATGTCCAGAGGCTACATATCTAACTCTGACATTTTCCATTGAACAATTTCCATTTATTTTTGCTGTTGCTTATTGAATTGAATCAACGAACACATAATTAGTCTTAACCTAAATACTCATAGTAAATATCATACTCGAATAAAAGACAGTTTTCATTTAGTCGCATATAACGTGAAATACAAAAGGAATAGAACATTGGATTAGCTTTAGGAGACCTTTTGGATTACCTTTGAAATGAAAGGAGTCCACATATTCATTACAAGAGAGATAAATTTATTCGGCCTGTTCTTCAGCAGCAGTTCTGACACCCATCACGTTGGAGTATCTAAGTATATTCAATATATTTTCTTTAAAATCAAGCTAACAAAGAGTGTGAACTTGTTTCAACCTATGACCGAGAAAACGAATATAATTTTTTCAATTTAATTCGTATAGTAATTCGTTACCACTACACAAGAAAGTTTAATAAGTAGCATTTTCTTTAAATTAAAAAATCATAATTAAATCGTTCCAAAAAAGTTAATGATACTGAAAAAAGAGATATTACAAATAATTTCGGCATTTTAAATGAATATAAATAAGCATTACTCTTGGTTCCATATAAACTACAGCATTACCAATATAAATATATATATAAGTGTATAAAAATTTATATAACAAGCGTTTATTTCCATAAATATTGATTGTAGACACATACTTCCAATTACAAAGTTTCGTCAAATAAGGTAAAAATTTGCTTCTGTGGAAGTTGGAAAGAAAAGTTAAGAAATTAAAATTTTTTACGTGTGCCATAGAGCAAAGGCGTCAAAGAGTGAAATGTTCTTCTTATACTCATCTATCTTCTTATACTATCTTAACTAAGTTTAACGATTCTGTCTGCAAAACTTACAGAGATTTGTTAATTTTTAAATTTCGAGGGCTGCTCACAAACTTATATAGAGATATTTATAGTAGAAAAGCATATTTATTCGACACCGGGAAAAACGAAATACAAATATTTGTCAAGTAGTATATCAGCCAATCATAACGGATTGAAAATAAATTGCCAACGACGCATACTGTTAATCAATTTCATTTGAAGATTGTTGCGACTATCGAATTGCTAAAGAATGGAAAGACAACTTGAGAAAATGAAAATTTAAGGTATAACAGGAAAATAGCCTAATATTGATCCAGAATACGGAATTATTTGCTCGTACCGTTGTGCGTATTATTCAGTTTTTCTTAAGAACACTGTCAACTCGTCCTTCAAGTCTGCTTTATATTTACAATTATTTTAAAATTTCGTATTTTTGTTTTTATTCTTATTTGCTTGCTTCTCCTCTCTGAGAGTTCGATTATTAACGCAAAAAGATGAAAACAAGAAAAGAAGACAGATAATGAATGAAAAAGTAAGACAGACACAGGATGTGGCTGCACACTAAATAGTTTTGGAAAGCACTAAAATTCGCTCATTGCGTACAACTAAGGGACATAATGGATGAAGATGAAGAGCTATTCTTTCTGACTTAGAACTTAGCCAGAACTTTTGGTTGCTCTCGTTTTGCGCTAGAAACAGACTAATGTTCTTTTTTCTTCTCTTCAATCTAATGCATGGTTAGAATTCGCGTTCTTCATTTTTTTTCATTGGCAGTTTTTAGTTTTGGGATTCAGTTTCATGTTGCCTCAACGGGAACTTGGCTGATTCCTACATATTCGATTTCCCTTATTAAAACGGAATTTACAGTAAAAATGTACTGTAATTAACTAAAACACAATTCAGATAATTACAACTACAAGTTTGAACTAATTGTAGGTAAATCTATTTTTGAAAAATTTTATTTCAATTGTATTCTAGTAATATTTTTGTAGCACAGCTTGTTTCTAAGAAGATGTGCGTGCCTCATTGCCGATATGTCACAGTGAATATTTTTTGAAGGTTCACAAGATGAACTATTTTTGTAAATATATGTAATATTTGACTAGTTTTTAGATTAAACATTGCAATTTACAAATGCATTATTATTTACTGATTTCGCCCTTTAAACATTTTTTAAATATGTTTATTATCTCTAAAATGTACATCGAAAGACTGGATCAAACAGCAGTAAGAGGTATGGAAGTATGGTCTAAGTCAACAACTTTGTCTCCTTATATATCTCTAAATTTTTCTGATAGAAGCGTGCAACTTTATATATCAATTTCGATATCAAATGCATGTCAATATTTTCATTTCAAATTCGAAAAAATATGGAAAACGAATTGAAAGTATATCTAAGTAAAGATAAAAATGCGAATATTAAAAGACATATAGCAGAATATTAACGTTTTTCATCTTACGTTATCATCTTACAATTTACTCTTTCTCTCTCACTCTTGCATTCATGAGGACCATGGTTCTGTCCGCACCGGCTGCGTGTTTTACTGAATGTCTCTACAAACCATGAAAACTTTCAGCTGATCGTGCAAAATCGTCTCTCCAAACACGCAGCTCAACTCAACCATATCTGGTATAAAAATCACATGGGTTTCATGTATTATGCAAATGAAGATGGGACGTCATACCTGAGACAGGAGCCTGAGGATGTTTCTGCTTTGTTGTACTTTAAAGTTTTGGGTCATGGCAAAATTTTTCACTAACGTGTATTGCGAGATATTGATAATTCACGGTGAATGTGGACGTAAGGCAAAATCAGATGCAAGGCTGTATCGTAAACGTTCTCCTGAAAGCCCGCATCCCACATGGCAGAGCATCTTAAAAGTTGTAAAACGTTTAAGGGAGACGGGCTGCGTGACCAGCCGACCTCGAGTTCGTAGACCTCGTAATGTAAGACACAAAGTGCAACCTGAAGATGTGCTGGTATACGCTCTCGCCCATCCTGAGAGTAGCACAAAAATTATCAGTGAAAATTGTGGCCTCTCAAAAAGCCGCGTTTGACAATCCTGAATGAATCAGGTGCTCATCTACACTTGTGCGGGGATTGCTGCCAAGAGATGCTGAGAGACGTTACACGTGGTGCAACTTTGCGATGAATAACTTAGAGGACCACCCAACATTCCTGGCAGACATAATATGGACCGATAAGGCATGTTTTTTGCGTAACGGAATGTTTAATAGACAGAACGTTCATACTTGGTCGCAGGAAAATCCGAGATATGATGTCGAAGTTCGAGATCAACTACGCTGGTATTATAATGTTTGGTGGGAATTTTTATTGCTAGGCTCATTTGACCAGTATTGTGTGAAGGAACGTTAACGGGAGTACGGTGCTTGGAGCTTCTGCAGGATGAAATAACCGTTTATGTTGAGAATCTACCGTTGCACCAACTCCCAAGTGTATGGTTCCAAGAGGACGGCGCGCCTCCGCATAAGATTAAAACGTTAAGCAATACCTAATGGAGACATTCCAGAATCAAGTCGTCGGGTATGATAGTTTCGCAGGGTAGCGCCTCGCGCTCACCTGACTTGATTCCATTGAACTTCTTCTTATGAGGACACATAAAAGGGCATTTATAAGCGACCCCCTCTGCCAAAACGGCAGTGAAGGACCTCCGATGACACAATATTGATGTCTGTGTCTCCGTAACACCTGCCATGTTGCACAAAGTGCAGCTAAAATTCCAGTCCAGAGTGCAAATGAGTATAGTGGCTAACAGAGAGCATATTGAGCAATGTAAATAAATGATCCAGAAGAAAGGGACATGTCTCAGTTTCTATCTTCCATTCTTTATGACGTGACGGTTTTCGAAATCGTGACCAAACAACTGTTCATTTTTTGTATTCTGTTTTGAGTATTAATGTGCGCAAGATATCGTTTCGTATTAACTCGAGAGTGCTCTACAACTTTCTAATTGACTTTTGTCTCGTATCTGTCACCGTTTACGAGATAGGACCGTAAATTCCAAAATTTGCCGATAGATGATGTTGTGATTTGTCTCATCGAGTAGTGCATAGCCTTTTTACTATACCTAGACACCAACTTTATGGCCTAAGCTCACCCTTTGGATGTTAAGGGAGATGTAACGGATATAAGTGGGAAACCTGTATATATATCCTGTCTGTATTTTCAGCAACTTTAGTAACAGGGATGGTTTGTACAGCAAAATTGATTTAACCTGGCTATTGCTTTTCCAAAGCAGACCTCCTAATTCTATTGTTGAAAACTCAATATACTTCGATTGCCTTTTTTCAATAGTTTTGATAGCAACAGAGTTCTTTTACATGTTAATATCTAAATGTTTAAACTTACCTTTTGCTATTAGTATATATAGTGTTTTAAATTTATTTTGAATTTGGTTAATTTGTTTAATTAATGAATTTCAGTTTATGAATTGCATTTTTATTCATATATATATATATATATATATATATATATAATATTATTCAATAAAGAAATAGGCCTTAAGCCACATATTGACTTCTATCCTGATTATTTAAAACTTATAAAAACTAATGACAATGAATTAGCTGCAGAAATTTTAGATATAGATATTAAAATCATAGATAATAAATTAGTAACAAATATCTTTGATAAAAGAAATGCATTTAATTTTCAAATTAATAAATTCCCTTTTTGGAATAGTAATCTTAATATTTCTGTCTTCAAGTATTTAGTAAAAAATTATATAATAAGAAATAATAATTTAGTAACAAACATTGATATTAGAATTAAGAACATTAGAAATGTTTATTCCGTTGCCCTTGATTATGGAATGCCTATAGGTTTTCTAAGAGTATATATAGATAAGAAACATTTAGGTCATTTAAAATAAAACACTCATAACGGTTTATAAAAGAATAATTTTATTTCTTTGTTAGTGGGATAGTGTATTCACATATTCTGCTCGTAATGTGTAGTTTTATTCAAATTTGGCTATTGAGCTATTTGTTTCAGATTTATTACATAGATGGCGCCATGATCTTTCATGTGAAAATTTCCTTTTTAATAGACATTTATAACTATTTTCTAATATTTTCTAGATAACAAAATGTATTACATTTTTAATATGGTTTTGAGAATTTTAATATGGGTATCTTACTAATTCATGATATGAAAAATTAATTATATTATTTGGTCAATTTTGTTGATTCATGGTAAGAATTTTGGTTGTGGCAACATGTGATGTCAATGTGCATGGTGGGCTATATTGAAAGAGATGAATTCTGGTAAGTTTAAGAGGAGACACAGAGTAGTTTACGTTTAATGAAAAGTATGGGTATTTTATTGAATTTTATATTTACTGTCTTTAGTGCAATATAATGTTATTTACATATTTTTTATCCTGAATTTTAGTCGTTTCTATACAGTTATGTTTCATTGTTAGGGTTAGTATAAGACTTTTCTTTCTAAATTCTTTCATTTTAGGGTAAATTACCCTGTTTGTTTTTTCAACAACAATAGTAACAGGGATGGTTTGTATAGCAAAATTAATTTAACCTGGTTAAAGCTTGTCCACAGCCAAGCTGCTATATTAATTGTTGAAAACTCCATTTACTTGGATTGCCTATTTCATTATTTTTAATAACAACAGTGTTTTTTCACTTGTTGACATATAATGCTTAAACTTGATTTTTTGTTTACGGTATCTTTAGTAATTTCAATTTATTAGATTTTATTTAAAATTGATGTAATGATCAATATATATATATATATATATATATATATATATATATATATATATATATATATATATATATATATATATATATATATATATATATATATATATACTCTCATATATATATATATATATATATATATATATTAGGGTTATGTTTAATGTCTTAACGTTTTAATTTCATTTCGCACACCATTCATTTATTTCCCCTTTCATTAGAAAAAAACAATCAGGCGCCTCATTTGTACAAATCAGAGGTTGCGATCACGTGCTGCATCACGGTAGATATCGAAAGCATATGGGTGCAGGAAACGCTGTCCATCCTACGCCGGCAACTCACACTAAGTCTGCTCTAGTCGCTGTCCGAGTGAAATATGAGTGCAATTATGTCTTTTAATTTGGGAAGTGGGGATCGAAATATCAGTTTATTTGGTAGCAAGTGTCACCAAATTAAGGGAAGCACACTTCATCCAATAGGCAATTACTAGAAGTGTTATTTTATAATTGCCAAGGTTTTAAAGTGTCCCTAAACTCTCCCTAAAGTGCCAATTCAATAGTGCACGAATGCCAGATATTTTGGTAGCCCTCGTGGTGTCTTACACCCAATAGGGTAGGCCGGCAGTCGTGGGTTGGGTAGATATTTTGGGAGAAAGAAAGGTTTCTTTAAAGAGCGATACCTCTTTGTGTAGAAAAAATTATGAAGATGAACTGTTAATGGCTCAGTCTTCAAAAATGGGGGAAACAGAAATGGAGAGAGAACAAGAACGTAAGTTTACATCAGATTTAAATAATCTATTTGACACTTCTGACGCTAAATCGTTGGAAATTATAAAAATTGAAGAAAGAATATTTTTATTGAGTGAAAGATAGCGAGGGAGGAGGGTATGTCTTTTGGGAAATCGATACGTAGCTTACAAAGATTGAAGAAACGGCATTATGCAGAGTTAGAGAACAAGAATACACACTTACTAAGGCTCATTGTTGTTCGGAGATCGCTGACAATCGCATGGATTCATCAGAAGAATCGTTACACATCCAGGATATTTCTGATAAACTTGAGCCTTTATAAAACGTATTACCTAGACGTCTCTTGAGAGAAACAAAGATGTACAGATTGGATTAGGATAAAAAATGTACTTAGTAGATGTTAACGCCTACGTGTTCTCCCATTGTCGGTGCAGTTTCGCGCCCTTTCGCGTACAGATTTCATGTTTCTGATCGCTTAAGCGATTGTACCTTCCTGTCGCATCCCCTTCGGGAGGAAAAATGTTACTACATTAAGATTTTATTTTAAAATGTGTCTTGATCGTTTATGTTTTACTTTATAAAAAATTTATTTCAATTACAGTCCACTACTCTGAATTACCCTCTGAACTATCCTCCAGGAGAAAATGTTTTTAACTCCAAAATTAATGGCTGTATTCGATCGATAACACATTAGTTAGTAAAATATCGATTTTGCTCTCGAAACCGTAAATGAGTTTTTAATTCATAACATAGATGAACTGGCGATCAATCGAAAATCGATCCCAATATATCTGAAAAATTTTCATAAGAAGAAGGCTACTAAGATTAAAGAAAAATTTAAAGGTAATGAACCTTGTTTCGTCTCCTTTCTTTAGGATGGTAAATTGCTACCTGTTTTAAATGAATGAAATTTAAAAATTGAAAGGCTGCCTATCATTGTTACATATAAAAGATCAAGAAAAAAAATTATTAGAAAATTCTTCAGAAAAGGAGCAAACTATGGCTGTCTGGTTAATTATAAAAAAATTGTGAGTTGGGAAACAAGGCTAATATTCTCTATTCTAACACAAATAGTTCCAAATCTGGTCGTATCAACAGTGCGATTACATTTCTAAAGCAGCATGCAGATCGAGAGATGGCCTAATTTCCATCTTGTTTTCGAACATGGATTACCTCAATTGACGTAGTTTAGATGCTGTTTTCTTTTTCTACAAAAGTCAGAGAAAAATGGAATAATTTGGAATAAATGCTTGAACGAAATATGTAGTGAGATCGAAATACTGAGTAATGTAAAATATCCTTCTAAATGCACTTAAGAAATGAAAAATTGAAGCAAGATTGAATCGCTCGTTGAATTATAACGATAGTTAATTTTTATCATTTTTCAAATTTTTAACAAAATATTCTAATAAATATTTACAATTTAAGTCATTCAGAATTTAGATATGACATCAAGAGATAAGTTCATTGTTGGTCTTTTTTCAGAAAAAGCAATAGCGGACCTCATTTCTCAGAAAAGTTTAAATTTATTAAAGAAATTGGACGTGGAGAAACTGGATTTCTGAATCTCAGTCTAGATCTTCGGAATAGGGACGATGTTTATTAAGATCATAAGAAACATTCCGGGAAAACTCAGTGCTGTCAATGATACAGTCTAAAGAGGGATAAAATTTATGCAAGCTTCTAATCGACTTTTAACTGTTTATGAAGAGCAATAGTAATTTCTTTTTTAATATCAAAGAAAGCAGTTCCCGGACTGCACAAGAAGTCTATTATTAAAAGTGAAAATTTATTTCAATATACTATTGAAAACTCTATATAATTTAGTTTGTAATATATTAGCAAAAATTGTGTTATTAAAACTGTAAACTATTATAGCAAAATAATACAATTTCTTTATATGAATAACACATTTACAATTTTAAATGCTTAATTTTTAGAAATTTTTTTTCTCCCTCATCTTTATTTAATCTTTTTCGGACAAATAACTTTTTTAGAGCACTCAGAACAGATTCCCGCTCTTTATGCGCCGTCCCCTTTTTTCAAGTTTTCTTATTTAATTATGCACAAATTTATTCTTTACGGTATAAAAAGATTAGAGGTTGAGTGGATTCGTGACAAAAACGTTTGTGCTCGATTTTTAGTCACTTTAATTCTTCTTCAACTGGATTGCCCTTCACGTCAGTCTCAGAATTAGATTCTTGGTTTCTGTACTCAGTTATTTCTCCTTTAAGTTATATATAATGCAGCAGATTCTTCTTCAGTTTGTCTCTACTTGCTTAATTCGTGGAAAACAGCCGAATATTGATTTGTAGGAATAATTTCCCTGCTTTCCATAATAGTTTGGGTTATGGAGACCGTTTCATGCAATTTCCAGCGCGATTAGACCAAACTGAGTGTTCATTGGCAGTAAAAGTGTCCGAGCAAGTAGGAGGAATGTCAATAGCATGTTAGAGGGCTGGTGACCTCTCCAAACTTCGATAGTTTTTATTCATCTTATCGTACACCATCTGGCGCACTATATACACCGTTCCTGTCCGTAATGGGTTAATCAAGCTGGATGCGGCACGAATTAACCTTTCTATGTTGATGAAATATTTGGTATGCTTACATATTATGGTAAAATTTAAAAATTAGATATTGTGCGATTAAAAAAGGTATATATATATATGAAAAACGAATTGAAAGTATATTCGAATGAAGATAAAAATGCGTAATAATAGTAACAGATTGAAATATATATATAAATATATCACATACGCGCGTAATAAATGCGCTTAAAGCTGCAATTCCAAAAGCTCTGTGGTAAGTAGAGTATAAATCGTAAAATGAAAAACGCAATTAAAGCACAATAACGTTTCTTTAGGGGAAGAAGTTATTGTGAATTGCTAAAATATAAAAAGTTCGACATTTTCATGCAATCAGTTATGCCGTAAGGCCTAAAATGCTGATTTTCATCCTTAATGTCAAACCAAAAACAGGGAGAGGATTTTTGAATAATTAAAACAAAAGTACGATGTGATATAACATTAGAACAAAGTAAGAATAAATTTTACGTCTCAGAAGGACGGATCTTGACGTGTCAGTGTTTGCGCAGGGCCACTGTACAGAGCGGCATTGAAGGAGTGTGAATAGAGTATCGAGTTTCGCGCTTAACTTTGGATGTTGCCAAGGAATTATAGTATGTTGGGAATGATGAAGATTAAATAGAAGAACGAACACGATTGTAAGCGTAGAGAAATAGTGAAAGATATCAATAAAATATGAAAAAACAGTGAAAAATGTCTGAAAGATGCATTTTCGAGGTAAAAAATCAGACATTATCGAATTGAGTGACCCTGCTGCGAAGATTATACTTCGCGTCGACATCACTCTGATAAGCAATCCTTTACTTACATCTTAAATCCATTAATCAGTGGTTCGTAAAAGTGAGGAGGGAATTTTATTAATGTTGAAGTTATTTCTTAAATGCATGATTTGCTTTTTGGCGGAATTAGTGTTATTGTATATTTTGTTGATTCTTATAAGTTGATTGATAATTGTATTTTTTTAGATTTTATATAAGATATTATAGTTAGAAAAAAATAAGTTTATTGACATTAAATTTGAATTCGTTTCTCTTGTCGTGAATATCAATTTTTAAGTCGTTTTTGTAGTCTCAACATAAATCAAGAAAAATCGGTGGAGATTGTTGCTAGTTTTAATTACTTTGAGTTGTTCTGGATAGATGCAAATAGAGCTCAAGTCTTGAAAATTAAAAATCATTATATCGTCAATAAATCGGAAGGCAGAGTGGAGGTTTAAAACGGAATTCCATTCGAAGAAATGAAAAAAAAGGTTGGCTAGCAAAGATGAGAAATTTGCTCCTTGTGGGATGCCTTTTATTTGTTGGAAAATATTTTCTCCTTTAAAGTTAAAGCTATTAAATATACAGTAGTTGATGAGGTCCTCAAAAAAAGTTTGTGGGATCTTAAAAAGATTTTTAAGATCATAGAAATAGTTCTTTAACACCACTTGCAATTTATTTATTGGAATACTTGTGAGAAGATCTTGAAAAACGTAGGTTTCTATTGTTTCAATTTTGTTATTATGGAATTCAATTATTTCTTTATTGTTTTTGATAATCCATGTAAAATTTTGTTGAGTAATATGATTTAGGATGATATTAAGATGTTTTGAAAATATGATTCTAGGTTTCCTCGTGTAGCTGTTAGTGCCGCAGGTGATTTATCTGATTAATTAATTGTGTGTTTATGAAATTTTGGATATATAACAATATATGGTAGATTATTATTTGCATTATGGCATTTAATTTTTTTGTTAAGAGCTGAAATTTCTTTTCGTATTGGTGAAAATATTTGATTTATTGAGTTTAGACAAGGAATTAAAATCATCAGAAACTTACGAAAACTTTCGTTTGTGCTTTATATTATTTTATATTATCTTCCTCTTTTGTTTATTTTCTTCCTATAAGAACTCTCGACATCTTCCTTCCGCAGATTTTTGCTTCACATTTTGTGAATTATGAATGTTTATGTTGATTATGCTGCTTATTTGTTATATATATATATATATATATATATATATCAAATATCAAATATCAGATATTTAATTTCAAATAAAAAATATATTTGTTTCATCTAAAGCTGATTTGTTACAAATCGTAATTCAACAATATAATGATTTTCCCTTCTAATAAGAAATTCTACTTGTTTAAATACTAAAAATTTAATATCATCTGAGTAAAATTTTTTTAATTTCTCGAAGAGAAAGCAAAATTTATTTCGAGTTAAAATCGTCTGATATTAAAATTAAAAAAAATCATTCATCCGCAATTTTATAATCCCGCTTAAATCTCGTGCTTTACGAAGAGTAAATAGGTAAATACAAATACATATAATATACGGTCCTTCAAAAAGTGGTGCCTGTCATTTATGGGATTTTCAGCTGCTTGTTAATATTTTGGAAAATATTATAGCTATGCACTTAATTTTTTGGATATCGGCGATATAGCGTTTCAGCTAACCTCTCTTGTAAAAATTTGACTATGATACAATTCCATTTTTTTCAAAATAATGTTTAATTTTTTAAAAAATTATACATTTTTTTATTTAAGAATTTTTTCGTAATTTTATGTAAAAAAAGTTTTTTCAGTGAATGAGAAAATTTAGAGAAATATCTAATTGTTTCCGAGATATCGTCATAAGTTCATAATACTCTTCTAACATTGGAATCGCTATTTTTGAAAATCCTATAACTTTCGAAATTTTCATCAGAACTCTATGAAATATTTTTAGGGGACAAACTTCATGTCGTTGAATCGATTGAGCGAAAAAAAACGCTAGGCGTAATGGAAGACTTTCGAGATAGCAGTTAATTAACAATGATATTAAACTGCGAAATTAACTATTTTAATTAACTCTGTTAATCAGTTCTTGGATCTGAATAATACTGACTCCTTGAGAAATTCCATCGATTCCAGTTTTGTGAAGATCCGATGAAAACTCCCCGAGTTATAGCGACTGTCGAATCTAAAAAATTGCGAACTGTACCAGTGAAAAACGTCATTTCAGCTTAACATGAACTTAAAATTTTGATGAATGAAAGCTTCTGAACATGGTCTTAAAGTAAAAAATAAATATTTTTAATTCCTTTTAAAGTATGTTTTGTATATACGAACAGATTTTTTTAACGTACTAAATTAAAAGGTTGAACGTCAAATAATGAAGTGATTACATCTTTTTTCAGGGATACTTGGAAGGTAATTCTGGAATAACACCACTTTTTCTTGCGGTAAGGCATGGTTTTTTCCCCCTATTACATTACAAAAACATTTTCTTTATATTTAATAAGAAGATATTTTTATATCCGTTTTTTCAGACATCTGAAAAAACAAGGTAAATAAAGTGGGTTAATTACTTATGTTTCTGGACAAAAAGTTATTGCTCGTGAAACCAAAAATTAACAATATCCTATTTTTTAACCGACATATCCGACTAGCTCACAAGAGGTGAAATGGACAGTTAAAATAAAGCTGGCTCATAGTTAAATTAAATTAAATTTATTTTTCTCACACCTTCAACATAAATAATTCTGGATTAACTAAGATTACATAAACTGACAAGTTACATCAGTCAACTCGCTACGCATGGCGATATTTTGCCCGACCGGTCCCAGCGAGAGGAAAAAAACGATCCTTCTTACACGAACAGGCAAGAAACTCGGTCCATCCACCTTCTGATAGCGAAAAGTCCTTTCAGTGCCATCTCTTGATAAGAGTGTGAGTTAAAGTCTTTCGTGGTGCCATCTCATAGTAAGAGAGCGAGATAGAATGTGAGCCTCTGGTTCCGACGTCTACCAGACCGTTTCGGTGAGGAGCCAGAAGTATAAGTCTTTCGTGGTCTTCCTCGTTTTCTAAGGGGAGTAAACTGGTGTAGCAATTTCAAACTGTTTGTACACTTTCAGCGCTGATTCGTTGTATGTTCCTATGCGTGTATTTGGATTGTCTGGTTGGCGATTACATAAGAAGTGGGTGATGTTTGAGTGAGGATGATGTACGGTCCATTCCTTTTTTTCATGAACTTGGTAGTACGCCACTTTGCGACGTTACTCAAATGATGAGTAGAGACAAACACCCGGTCTCCAGGAAAATAATTAGAAACCCTCTGTCGCTTTCTATTGTCACATTCTTTACGCAAATCTTGTCGCATGTCAGCAACTTCTTTGGCCAGCCATAAATTTTGAGAATCTGTTTAGATAAGGACTAATTTTTGGAACAAATGTATCTTTTAAGATAACACTTCGTAGGTCATTTTGAACCTCGTCGACTGTGCAAAGTTCTCTTCCAAAAGTTAGGAAGGCAGCAGTTTGACCAGACGAGGAGCACTTGGCTGAGTTCATTGCAAATCTGATGGAGTCGAGTTTTTCACACCAAGAGTAGAGTCATGTTTGTCTTCCACCAGGATAGCAAGATGCGGTTTCAGATCACAGGACAGGATTTGCTTGTGAATGGTATACCGGAATAAATGATTGGGGATTTTCAGAAGGTAACACAGTTGTTTCATAACAAGTTGTTACAATTGATGTTGTCTATGATGACTCTCCTAGGTAATCAAATCTGAGGAAAACTACTTCCATACGCACAGTTGAAAACTCTCTTGCAGTTGCATTTGTCAGGGCAAAAAGTTCTGCCCATTAGAGGCAACGTCTTCAACAATGAAGATCCACTTTTTCTTATTTTTCCTCTCTGGTAAAGGGCCTAAGAGATCTATTGCTATGGTTTCGAATCTTTGTGTTTGCACTGGAGTTTGTAGCAACCCAGAAGGTTTTCGGTTTCAGGCTTTGAATCTGGCACAGTCAAGACAGTTTTTGACATAGTTGGTAATGAACTTTCTTATACCGATCCACAAATAACGTTATGCTATTCGTTGGTAAGTTCCATCTGAACCATAATGTGCAGGAGTAGGAGAGTTATGGTGTTCCTTCAAGATCTTGTCCCTTTCATGGGAAGGAACAACCAACAGAGCTTCTTTACTTTCAGAGTCATGGGAACATCTATATAGTACTCCCTTATTCATGAGATACCCTGTTTCTAGCCAATTGGCATGGTTAACGTCTTTATCATCATTCTTGAAGCAATGGATGATTTTTAGGAGATCTTCATCTTTTAGCTGTTCGTCTCTTATCTCCATGGGCTATCTTGCAGGGAAGTCTATGGAAACTATATTCTCTTCACAGGAAGGTATTTCTTGATCATAGACCAGCAGAGACAGCATGTCAGCGACTACATTGTTTTTTCCAAGTATGTACTCCAGATTTAGATTAAAAGATCGTAGTTGTAATGCCCAACGGGCTAACCTTCCAGAGGGGGATTTCAATTTCATTAGCCACTTGAGGCGTTGGTGGTCACATGCTACGATGATTTTGGATCCTTCTATATAACCCTTAAATTTGTTCAATGCCCAGACGACTGAAAGGGTTTCTCGTTCTGTAGTTGAATTATTTCTTTCAGCAGAATTTAACTATCTTCCGGCATATTCTATAGGATTCCCTTCCTTGTCAGGACTTTGAAGAAGAACAGCGCCAAGGGGATAGTTACTAGCATCATTCCGGAGTACAAAAGGTTTTGTAAAGTCCGCTTGGCTCAAAATTGGAGGTGAGACCAAGCAATTCATTAAGGTGGTGAAAGCATTTTGTTCACATTCAGTCCAAGTACAAACTGTTTTTTCTTTTGTAATGTTACTCAGAGGGCGAGCAATTTCAGAAAAGTTACGTATGAATTTTCGATACCAAGAACATGTTAGCAAAAAGGATTGCACTTGTTTCACATTTCTAGGAGGTGGAATTTTCTGAACCTCTCATAATTTATCAGGGTAGACTTCAATTCCACGTGACGTGATACAAAGTCTAAGATATTTCACACGAGAACAAGCAAAGTGGCACTTGCTGCGATTGGCCCCAAGCTTATAGTCTTTCAGTTTCAGGAAAACTGTCTCTAGATCCAGGAGGTGTTGTTGAAAGGTGGGTGATAACACAATGATGTCGTCTACACGTGCCATGGCAGGCAGGTTAAAACAGAACATATCCATTAGCCTCTGGAACGTAGCAGGGGCATTCCGGAAACCAAAAGGAATTATCGTAAATCGGAATGTTCCAAAGGCACAAACAAAAGCAGTTTTATCCTCATCAATAAGATGCACGTTGATTTGGTGGTATCCTGCCTTTAAATTGATAGTTGACATAATAGTCGTATGCTTTGCATTTTGAGTAGATCATCCATTCTGGGGAGTGGGCACGAATCAGGGACTGTGATTTCATTTAGCTTGCGATAGTCTGTACATAAACGTGTTTTTCCATCTGGTTTTGGGATCAAAACCACAGGAGTCCCATAGGCGGACTCGCATTCTTCAATAACTTCCTTTTCTAGGAGGTCTTCTATGTCCTTCCTTAAGAGTTCTTTTTTCATAGCGACATTTTGTACGGGGGTACAGAAACTGGTGGATGCTTTTCAGTATTCATGTGGTGTCCCACATAAGGGGTAGTTTCCCACCCTGGCTTGAAGACACTGTTAAATCTTTCGAGCAGGTGGCTAATCTTTTCTTGTTGCTCTGAGGTAAGAGGTGTACCTTCATCTTCACGAAGGTGGCAACTGTTGGCTATAATGCTCCCAGCAGTCTGTAACGAGTTTACATCAAGGTTTTCCTTGAAACATATTTTTGATAACGCTTGTCACTAAATTACAATCTTTTGTTCTTGAGGTCTAGAACAACACCAGACTTTTCCAAAAAGTCAGTACCTAAGAGTTTTCGGTTGTGTTTTGCTTTTGGTAAAGCCAGCATGTCAATGGGAACAGTTCTTCCTTCAATGCCAATCGACGTCGGGGCGGTGCAAGCTTCCATGGTAGTTAGGCTGCCATCTGCCAAAGTAATCTAAACTTCCATTTTCTGGAAATCAACTCCTGGTTCTCGGAGCAACTTCAACATTAACTCATCAGTAATGGAGCGAGTGGCACCAGTGCCAGCACATACTCTTCCATGGATGTCACCTATGCGTATATCTAACAGAGCTGTTGCTGAAGCAGAAGCATGTAAAGTATAAAGGGTGTTGTACTACTGAAACTGCATTTATCTCTGATTGTACACGAAGGAAACTTGGCTTTTATGTATCCTGGCTTTCCACAGACATAACATGTCAAAGTTGATCGATTTTCTTTTTTCTCAGGCTTAGGTTCCTCCGAGAATTTCGGATTCTGTTCTGGATACCTCTTCTGGTTAAACGTAAGATATGCTCTGAGTTCAGCTCCTCTTCGGGGTTGGAGGTATGGAAATGTCTCTTGGTTGGAACTGCATCATAGTCATCTAACATGCTAGCTTGTTTTTCAACATTGTTGTGTTGGCTCCATTCGACGATAAAGTGCTCACGCACTTCGGGGAGAACTCTATGCTTGATTTTATCTACGATGATTAGCTCCTTTAGTTGGTGAAAAGTGGACTATCTAAACCACTGATATATCCGTGAAAATAGTTTCTTGCTTCATATGCGAAGTCTTGAAACTTGCAATGTTTGGAAAACAGCTGCCTGAATTTCTCAGCTGTAAGTTCATATCTTTTCAGTAGTAGGCTCATCAACTTTTCAAATTCACGTGATACCCCCACGTCTTCTCTGGCAACAAGTTGTGCTATTTCATAGGGTAGCATACTGAGCGTGTGTGAATCACAAAATTTATTCAGAACGTCTGCGGCCTGAGCTTGACGCTCAAATAGGATTAAGTATAAGTTGATACCTTTGTTTACTTTATCAAACTTAGGAATCAAAAACAGGAAATATATTTTTGGATGGGAAAACCTACTACCAGCTGAATTGAGGGATTCATTTTGAACTTTCAGCTTTTCCAGTTCGAATTTTCTTACTTCTCTTTTCCTTCTCTTCTTACGAGCTCACGTTTCCTTTGTTGAGCCTCTTCGGTTCGTTGTGATATATCTGTGTTCAGCAGTTATCTAAGAATCTCAATCTAATAATTTGTGCTTGCCAAAATCAAATTCCTCTGATCTGTTATCTTGTTATCCAAAGAGACCTCTTCTCTTAACTCTCTGGCTAGAATTATCAGATCTTTTTTACGGGCTTTGCCGAGGAAAGCCATGCTTAAACTTTTTGCGGAATCGACTGATTCACGATAGCACACACTATCACATGCGATAATTTTATTAGCACTTGAATTGATAGATTCTCTGTAACACAAACAGTCACATGCAAAAATTTTATTAGAGCTTGAATCTACTGATTCACTGTAGCACACACAATCACATGCAAAGAAATTTATTGGCACTTGAATAGACTGATTCACTGTAGCACTTGACTATTTGATATCACCCACTTCGAATGTAAAATTTCATTGTAACGCGCACAAACTCACTTTTGTTTCCGATGGAAGCAGATTATGATTACATTATAGCATACAATCAATGAAATCTTAATTTTTAAAAATTGCACAAACTAACAATTAATTTCAATACTTAAACGCAACAGAGAATTGGTTCTTAAGTTACTCTGTTTCTTTTAAAAGAAGTAAAAATGGATAGAGTTATCAATTATAAATTAGCAATCATAAGAACAATTAAATTGCAGATAATAAAAAATTTACTATTAACCAATTATTATTAGACACTCAACTATTAACAAGCATAACACAATTAAATTAAATCTAATATTTATGTTACTATTATTCACTGCATCTTCAATCATAATCTATACCGCATAATCAATAACTGGATACAAAAATTATTTTACCAATTGTAATACTATTACAAATATAAAACACCAAAATCAATTGCTTTAATTAAAGAATATGTATAGCATTCGATACACACAACAAAATGAGAGCTTTGTTTTTATACAAAGTACAAACACAATTTCACCCGAAAAATTATTCACAAACCTAGAACTTTAAAGCAATTAAATGAGCACTAAATAATTATTTTAAAAAATAAAAATAATAATTCTGAATATGCAAATGTAACAGTTATTTTACTTTTAACTAGTTCCGCACCATTTTTAATACTTTTAAACTAGGACTAACAGGTGCAACAAATTTTAAGTTAGTACTAACACGTGAGAACAAAATTCAAACAATAAGATTTATGATTAAAACTTTCTGCAAAATAATACCATATTTTAAATGGTTAATTTTCTTCTATAATTTTAAAAGTATAGATTACAAAATATAGTTATCAACCACAGGATGTAGAGGAATTCGTACCAGACAGTTGGGAGCCCGTTTCGTGACAAAGCCAGGCTCAAGTGGCTAAAGAGCCGCATGCTGCTTGAGAGCCTCGGTTTGCCGACCACTGGTCTGCAGAAAGTTTTTACTAATAATGTGAGGTGCCTAGGTGAGTTTCAGAGTCACATGACTGAAATTTATAACATTTGCAGGTTTTTTGATTTTACGTTTCATTCCATCTTTATGATAGTATTAATTCAACGTCAAAACAGATGAAATTAGCATTGTAATAATTTCGCATTAACTTATAAGGATAGCTAAAAATTACACTTCCTTTTGCTTTCCTTTTTTCTAATTTTGAGGGTAGATTTACGACTTGCTCAACTTTGCCACTTACTTTTTACACGAACTTGTGGTGACAAAATTCTGTACCATTTTTAATCCTTTATATTATCTTGTGTCCGCCATTAGTTCGCGTAACACCAGGGGTACGCGAAACTACAGTTTGAGAACCTCTTGTTTAGCAGAAATACCATAAGTGAATCGTGGATCTACAAGGAAAAATATTTTTAAAGTAAATAACTACAATGCTAGATGATATTTATGTGCAGTTATTGTAAACGAAAATGCACAAAATCGAGAACAATATAGAATGCCGCAAATTTTGCAGAAAATTTAAAGCATCTTTAAAATTCTGCTATTTGTACCTATCTGTTAGCCGCGACATCGTGCTCGAGGAATTGGAATTATTATTTTTTTTATTCATGAATGTAAATGTTGTGTTGCATGTTTTAAGTGGAAATTAAAAGTTACGAAGGTTGATAATAATTGGATAACTTACAGGAGTGTGTTTGACTACAGATATAAAAAGTTAGATCAAAAAGTAAGGTAATAAGAGCTCTCACAGTTGCAAAAGTTTCCTTTTCGAATTTAATTCAATGTCTACATAGAATAGGCGGCAACAGTATTCAAACGCTGTCAGAAAATTGATCTAGATGTGCCGTACTGCTCCAAAAACTTTATTAGAAGATGATGGTGTTGATGGATACATGGTCGGCGATTAAGTGTAAAGTGTAATAAATGTTTTGGGTTGAAAGAAAACATCCCCCCTGAAAGTCATCGCCACCTAATGGAAGTTGACTGAGGGAGTGTAATGCCACGAAAAAAGGTGTGGAAACACGATTTTCTTTCACAGAAACAGGTATGCAGAACTCTCGAGCACGTCCACCACAGAGACATTGGAACACCCTGTCTACAGCTCGGATCTCGCAACAAGTAATTTCACTCTCTTTAAACTTTAAAGAAGCACCTCTCAGGTCTGCATTTCAGAACCGATGCGAAGTCCAGGAAGCCGTCGTTAAATGGATCCGCGACCTGGACGCTAATTCCTAATATGCCGGTTTCGATAAATTGGTATACCGATGGCAAAAATTCTTCAATAACCATGATGACTATGTGGAAAAGTAATTTGTACCAGCGCCTTTCTACCATTGTCTATCACTTTAATTTCGTGAATAAAACTTATCTCTCAAAAGACTTGTTACCTTACTGTTTGAACCACATACGTAGTTAGGCATTGTTTATATCTATGTTAACACATTTTTGTATTCTACGTTTCTCGTAGTGTCGTGAACCATTGCACAGCCTCTCTGCATCGAGTTTACGCATCAATAGCAGAAGCACAACGACTTTCAATATTGTGAGAAGATTCTCTGACAATCGTAAAGAGTAAAGGAATGTTACACGAGATGGTGTTATTTGTTCATTGTCCACATAAGTATCTTCCGATAGATATTCAGTGAAAGCTCGCTCTATTTCTGACATATTGTTTACATTTATCTGTCGTTTAATTTCATTAATCGTTGCTAAAACTGCTCTTAAACACATCATCATTACATCTCTATTCCCCATATTAGCTTGAAGTTCAGAATCAATATTTCTTATCAGTTTCTCTGTGCTATGATAAATTTTTCAAATACCCCATTCATAGTAATCATACCGTTTGAATATGTTTTAAACCGACCATTGGAAATTTCCAAACGAGTAGCCGCATACTGTCCTGATTCAGTGTCGTTCAACAGTTGAACTCTCATATTTGTCAAACAAGCTAATATCAAGAAAAATCAAACTTGCTGAAAGAGTACAAGCTATATGGGTAGTAGTTAAGTTATTGATAATGAATGCTCATAATAATGCATTTTATGCTGGTACTTCTATGTTAATGTCACACTTACGGGAAATGTATTGGATCATTAAGGCTCGTAAGACATACGAAATTGCATTAGAAAGTGTGTAATGTCTCAAAGATTCAAATCTAAAAAATGTGATGTGACTCTAGCATTTTGCCAAGGGATCGAATACGTGACGCAGCTACGTTTGAAATTGTAGGTGTTGATCTCGCAGGACCTCTGTATCTAAGAAATGGTCCAAAGGCTTACATTGTCCTTTACACCTGTGCAGTGTATAGGGCTATTCTTCTAGAGTTGATCTCGTCCTTAACAACTGAAGTCTTTTTCTAATCATTAAGGCTTTTTAATTGTTAGTCGTGTAAGACCTACCATACTATATTCTGAAAACTGCACGAATTTTAAGGGAGCAGAGAGACTCCAGCATGCACTGGAGTGGGACGGAATCCTTCCAAAAGCTGCAGAAGAAAATATTCAGTGGAAGTTTAACCCTCCATCTTTCGCCTGGTGGGAGCGCTTAGTACAAATGACGAAAGAAATTCTTAGAAATATTCATAGTCGTGCTGCTCTTAATTATGTAGAATTACTAGCCGTGTTCTCTGATTGTGAGAGAGTGATTAACTCAAGACCACTCACTTACGTATTCGAAAACGAAGATGATGTTCCTCTCTTAACTTCCGAAATGTTTTTACGAGAGATCCTTAAGTCTGGAGTGGTCGATATTGACACTGTCGATAAAGAAAAATTAACTGAAAGAGCAAAATATCTGCAGAAAATGCAAGAACAACTCAGAGCAAGATAGATTCCGAATCAATTGTTGGACAATTACGTCAACAGTCTATTCAGAACTATAAAGATAAACCTCTCGACATGAGAAAAATTATTCTATTGGAAGACAGTAACATAAAGCTTACCTATTGGAATTTAGAATTAATACCTGGTCATCACGGTCATGCAAGACTTGCTCTTGTCAAAACAGAACATTCAGGGTTTTTAAGACCTGTGCAAAGGTTATCCAGACTGGAATTTGATAATTCCGTGGAAAAGGGGAGTAATGATGTTTTGTCTCTAACTATCAGTAGTGGTAGGATTGTAAAAGCACCGGAACATTTTAGAAATGTATTGTTCAAACTTAAATTTTGTATTGAAATTACTATTTTACCTAGTTGCATCTGGCTAAGAGTTCTCCCCCTCTATCCTGATAATAGATTCGCCACGCCGTCTTTGGCAGTGCTTACGCCTTGGGGCCAAGGAGGAAGGAAAGAAGAAGTACGTTGGGCGAGCGAAAGCTAAACATTTGACGTTACGGCTGACATGTAAAATTTTGCGTTAAGTCTTAAGTTTTAATGTAAATATGTAAATAGCTTTATCTGTAAATAAAAGTCCTAAAACCATTTATCAGCCTCCTTATTTCTGCATCCTTCAATTTCTACTGTGGTGTTAAGTATTTACCACAGCAGGTATCATTATTTTTGGTATTGGTGACTTTGGTATCGGTTGACGTTATGAAGGGATGTCAACCAGAAGATTGAAACCAATTAGAATTTGTGGTGTATAAGTTTGTGCATTTCCAGCGACAATATACTGATCCATATTTCGAAGTTCTGCAGAAGTCTGCGCAGAAACTTTTACTCTTCATGCATTTTTTTACATGTATTTCTGTTTTTTAAATCTATATCCTCTAAACTGAAGTGCGATTACTTCAGTATATATTAGTTTGAAATAAAAATGTGAAAATGCTTTTGTTCAATATGTAAATGTTCTCATTTTTTAAAAATCTTCTTTTAAGATAGGAAAAGGTTTCATTAAAGTTGGTAAAGGGAATCCCAATTGTAAACTGAACTTCGTGCCAGCAGACATCGTTGCGAATGCTCATGTATTAGCAGCGTGGAGCGTAGGCACAAAAAGGTGATATATATTCCCTTTTCTTTATAATCAATACGTTTTAATAATATATACTGTTCTTGTTTTCTTATATTTTTTTCCTAATGACTTACTCAAAATGTTGTACAACTAGAAGTTCTGTGAACAGCATATCTCGTGTCATGACGCACAAAGCATTCGAAAAGAATATATTCTGACATTCAGTGTTGTATACATAGATTTAATTTAAATTGTAAATATGTTAACATCAATAAATTTCCTTTGCTATCCTGTGTATACAAGGTTTTCAAGAAAATCGTTTACAAACCTTAAGGGCTTACAGAGCAAATCATTTTCGTAAAACACCATGGTGTCGGAAACGCAAAGGAGTAAAAGAAACAGATACAGCAGATGAAATGTACAACACAGATTGAATAGAATACTCTCTTGCAAGCAGACATCTTTGCGAATTATGCAAATTAATAATTTCGCAATTACCTTAGATGCATGTATAACAACATGCGAAACGTGTGTCACATGTGCCACGTGTCACTTCAGACAGCATTATTTAAATATTCCAAAAGTTTGTTGCTGATACTACGTCCTGTGTGCCATTATCATATCTGTTATGCCGCATTCGACTTGTAACGTTTCTATTCATGCGACTGCATTGTTGCATTATTGTAAATTTGTATTCCACTCAATCTGTGTTGCACAATTCATCTGGTGGATCCTTCTTTTTAACATCATTCATTGACAAAGAGCCCTCTGTATCGGCAACCTTTTATGTTTCCGACACCATTCTCTTTGCAAATTGGTTTGTTTCTGAATACCTGACTTCCCCTTAAAGTTTGTAAACCACCTTGTATTCTTAGCTGAGTATTTAATCTGAACAACCCAACAGGAGATTAAATCATTGTGGCGAAGGGGAAGAAGAAGATTGAACATGCTAACGTTACGCTCGGGTTTACTGGTTTTTAATTAATTTCACTTACTTATTTAATATTTCAAGATTCATTGTAATAGTATTTATTTACAAATTTGGTTACTTCTGAATTACTTCTTTTTCCATCCTTGTGTTTCATTTGATACATTTCATTGACAATTGCACAGTAATGATAATATATTTTGCCATTTAGATGTGCGTCTCCGTTGGTAATAAACTGCACAGCTACCGAAAATCTTCATGTTAATATTTGCGAATGCAGCCGAAACATAGTCCAAATGGCTAACGAATTTCCTCTTCCACGGTCATTTGACGAGCACACCAATTTGATCATAGTTCCCTACAAATATCTTTACTGTATCATCGCAGCTTATTATCACTATCTTCCTGCAATTGTTTTGGATGGGATGTTAAGAATTTTAGGGAAAAAACCTAGGTAAGTGTTTTAATGAAATTTAAATCTCTTATTTCGATTCTATAGCATATAATTTGTTGGCTCTTAATAACAAATTTAACCTCGTATAGAAACATTGCTTCAGTGGGAACATCAATTGGTGTCTAAGGGTTCACTCAAAAACTGAAAACCTTGATTATTAGCTGTATTTTCTCTGTTTAGGATATTTTTCCTTATGTACAAATATCCCTATATAAACTCTTAACCTTCTCAGTAAGAATAATAATAATGTACAGTTCTATACTCTCCAGCAAGAATAGAACAAAAAGCAGCTATTGTGCAGAGCACCCGCAAAACCACACTCACTTCCTTCATGTCCGAACTCTGTCTTCTCCCTTGAAATAGCGGTTACCTGCGAACGTAGAAGGTCAAAGCATACCCCTGCGTTCAAAACTCCCAAACAGACCAAGGTGGCCTATTGGTAAGTTTTCAACTTTGGAGCTGGAGGGTTGCTGGTTGGAAACCCGATTCCCTTGAATATCACCGTATGTGGAAATGTTGCACGTTAAATCATACTTAGTTGTCCAAATGTCCTCCCGCTGTTGTGGTGAGAAAGATTGGAGAGGGGTGCCAGCTCAGGCGTCGTACTCCTCATCTGACCGCGGACCAAAATCACGATGTCAGTACCAAATGAGGCATCTTGTTGCTTCAAAACAGGACTTTAATATGATTAAACCAAAGTAAATTCAATGCTTCCAAAAATCGAAAACAATTTTATTGTTTCTTTAACTCACTCACGTGCTTTCGTCAATGTTTACCTTAAAATAAAATAAAAGTGATTTCTTTGGACGTAATGTTCAAAGAATAATTTTCATTTTCGCTTTAATTAACATAAAAGTGCTTTCAGACTGGCTTTCTTTCCTTAAACTTCCTTATGCAAACATCGTTACCCTTTTAGCAAACCAAATGTTAAGGTTGCTACTTTGAATCGATGCGGGGGTCAATAGGCTAACTTGGTTATCCTTATGTCTATAGCACTAGAGAAATAATTAACTTTAAGTTAGTGCAACTAAGAGCAGCTACTGCATCTCATTAGGCAAGGTAACTTAGAAGGTACAAACCACCATTGACAGGTATGCATGTATATGCTGGCTCGTGCAGGTGTGAGGAAACATCACGCAACACTGAAGAATCTAACTCATGATAACAATTATAACTTTAATAAACTTAACAAGATAAAATTAAATGTAAAATAAATGATAATTGAATTAACATGTCGACAACAGGAACAAAAATCATAGCAAGGGCAAGTGCAAGAAGAGATGACAGATGATGCTTGAGCCTTTGTAGTTCTCAGCTCTCTACTACGCATGAGCAAGGTAGGCAGCGCACGCAGGACGAAGCTGTTGCACCCGCGCATAATGCAACTCCTGATACAATCAAACGAAACGAAGACCAGAAGAATAAAGTTTAATGCTTTATCACACTACAATGTTTCGGATTAAAAGTTATAATATCCTCTGAATTTTATTATTATTGTTATTCGTCGTGAAATATTGTTTCGTTTTAGGATATACTCTCTGTACCGTTTCTTGGATTCGGTGACGACTTCATTGAACTACTTCGCGTTTTACACCTTTGAATTTGAGAGAAATAATTTTGAATACCTCGACAAAGTGATCCACCCTGAAGACAGGAAGGTGAGTGAACGAACGTCATTCTTGAAACATCACTCCTTTCACATACAGTGGAAATAGGAAATTTGGCCTCTCTGACGGGTTGCATGTTTGGCAGTGCAAAATTCGTATTTAAACCATCTCTAATTCGTTATTTACGATAAAGCAAATTTTATGAATCATTTAAAGTAAAAATATATATACTTCGAAAATGTGTAATCTCTTTTGCGTTTACTATTTTTAATGTAATGTTTATTTTAAAATGTGTCAGCTTTCTCGGAGATTAACTTATTTTAATTTTGCCTTGTAATTGGAAAAAAGTCCCTAGTGGTTTGGTCGGTTGTTGTTGCGGAATGGTCGGTAATATAATTTACTTTTTCGAATGTCTGTGGATCTGCAAATTACATTTGCTGATGGTCGCAACCCATATTAGAAGCTACTTTGCTAAATTAATGGAATAATTAATTCTAATTTCTGAGTGTATCAATTTATTTTTAGTTCTTTTTTCTTTCCCTTTCACTTAATTAAAGGTCCAAAGATAGGGAAACAAACAATATGCTCGTTATTAAAGTTGAACGGGTGACCAACTTGACCGCGCAGAGGGATTTCATTGATCGTTAATAGAGATTATTTTAACATTATGTCTATGGACCCTATATTCCGTACCAATTAAAATTGGACGATGAGGGTGTGACGCTATGCAATGGTTACCGCTTAGAAAAGTTTTACTGTATTGATTTAATTCTATGGCCAATTAGTATTGTGTATATCCTACCCAGAGCCGACTTTTAGCCGACTAGAAATGGAGTTCCGAGCTTAAACGGCCTCGCGCAAGAATACTATTTATTTTCCGTTCAGGTCAATGGCGTAACAAGGGGGAGCTGGATAAAGATCCACTTTCCCCCATTGCCAGAGAAAGCAGAAGAAAGTTAAAGAATTTAAAAGAGCTATAATTTATTAATTACTTTCTCTCATACGAATTATACAATGAGGCAGCATTTTAAACATCAAAAAATTCCACCTCAAAATGTTCACGAATCTACACGTGAGAAATCTCAGTGAGCCTGAAAAAATCATTTTTGGAATTATATCTATATATGAGCGTCATAACAGAGAAACGCTCCTAACTAGACGGATGAAATTTGGTTCGTTGACATAGCACCAGAACTCCAGATTCCTATCAAACTTAGTAGTTTTTGAGTGTCATACGTGATCTACATTTCTATCACGAAAATAACTAAATTGTTTAAAATTATGTTTCAGGATCTGACTTTAGATTTCGAAGACGCAACTTTTCTTGGAATGGCGTTATCATTTCCAGAAGGGTCTCCCTTTTACGACTGGAAGGTTGATAAGAAATCTGAATGGGAAAGGCAGAGGATAAAACACAAGTAATTAATTGTATATTTCTTTTAATGTACTTCTTCACATGAATAAATCATTATTTGTAAGTAATACGAGAAATTTACTCGGAAAGGAAGCACCGAGAAGTATGCAGTATATTTGCATTACAAAGTGATTTTACCTTTTACTTTTACAGTTAACAAAACAATGTTGTCATTTGAGGGAACACTGCAAAAATTTGAACAAGAAATACCGATAGGAGTGGTATTTTACTTTTTCCTAAACGAAGAAAATATACATTTATATACGAAGTAAAAGTGCAGAAATCGTCAAAAAAGTCGACTTTTAAGATTAATCCGTTAACTGGTTTGTTTCATTAACTGTCTAATTAGATAACACCTTATAATTTGGAAATACGTTGTCATTTTAATTCAATTGAGATCCTTAGCCGCTTAAAGACATAACCCGAGTTAACTCGTTCTAAATACCGTAGGTTTAAAAATAATTCGGTCCTTAAACGGATAATGGCAGTTTAAATGCTCAGGGTTTCCACGTAATTTTTTATCGAATTATAAAGCCTGTGAATAACTTTGTTTTATTTTAAAATTGCGATAAATCCATACAAGTACGGCGTACAGCCAAACCAGTTAAGGGTACAAGAATTTCTACATTTTCGACCTCTGTGAGCCTGAAAAAATCATTTCTGATATTATGTCTGTTTGTCTGTCTGTGAACGCTTTAACTCAAGCATTGCTTGAACTAGGATAATGAAATTTGATATGTGGTGTTTGCACCGACGTTTTAGATTTCTATTATATATTGGACAAAATTCGTCAAAGAAAAGTCTGTCTGTTTATCCTCTCAAGAGAATGTAATCGTCATA
This sequence comes from Araneus ventricosus, assembly GCA_013235015.1. NCBI lineage: Eukaryota > Metazoa > Arthropoda > Arachnida > Araneae > Araneidae > Araneus > Araneus ventricosus. The sequence continues at coordinate 238,879 of BGPR01001354.1, read as the reverse complement.
ATGCCAAAAATGAAATAAAAATGATCGATGAAATTTGATATAATTTTTCTATTCCCTGATCGTAGATCTGTATAAAATTTTGGACCAAGTCCTTCAAAAGATCGATTGTTAGTCCGTCCGTCTATTGGTCAGTATATGAAAGCTAACTCAAAATCGAAAAGATAGAAGAGATGAGTTTCTGTAAGTGATCATTATACCAAAAGAGTTGATCTGTGATAAAATTTGGACAAATTCTGTCTGTCTGTCAGTTTGTCTATCCATGTAGTGTTAGCGCGACAACTGAAAAGCTCAACGAGGTTGGTACCTAAAATTTTATATGTGGGTTTGACATTAAAATAGTGCATCTGAATCAAAATTTGAAAGCATTCCACAAAAGAAAAGAGGACTAAAATGCATACTCGATCCTGTTCACTAAACGAAAAACACCAAACCTTTACCACCAAGTATGTTGATCTGTGACAAAGTGTTTTCAAATCTGTCTATTTGTTAGTTTGTCTATCCATGTAGTGTCAGCACGATTACTCAAAAACTCAACGAAATTGGTACCTGAAATTTTATATGTGGTTTTAACATTAAAATAGTGGCTCTGAATCAAAATTTGGAATCATTCCAACAACGACAAGAGGTCCAAAATGCATTCTCGATCCTGTTCACTAAACACCGAAGACAAGCACCAAATGCGCCATATAATGGAGGAATATGAGAAAGTCGCCATTTTCGTCATCTGACTGGTTCAAAAATGTGCATGCGGTGGTTATAAAATCTACTGAAGCAGTCTAATTTTGAGAATATTTCTGTCTTTACCAAAATATGGGAAATTAAAACAATATCCACTCCATTACCATAGCAACTCACTGGTATTTTTCTTAGCAACTTGTCTGAAAGTCACGAATATACACTTTAGATTTTAAAAGAGATTAGAGGAAGATCTGGTGTTAATTTACCACACAGACTACTAGCTTTATAAAATTTCAGGTCAAAAATGAAAATCTGAACCCAAGAAAAATAATACGTAAAAAGAAACACTAAAATAAAATGGGAAACAAAACTCAGTTACCGCTCGAAGAACAAGAAGTCTAACAGGACGCAACGATGCTCATAAAAGTGTAATGAATCGTAAAATATTTCATTTCGTAATTTTTCTCTTTCTTTGCGCATAAATGTGCATGCTTCATACCCTTTCCGGAAAATCACGTATTCACTGTGAACGAGAATATTAAATAAAGAGCATGGGCTCAATGGAACCTAAGGGAGGTGGTGAGAGGAAGCATGACTTACTTGTACTTCAAACACGCATTTTTTACATCGCACCCATGCTCGACTGGAAAGCTAGAAATACTCAGCCGCTCCGAAAATACACGTGATCTATGTTACCAAGAAAAAATATTACGTAAAGAGCATGAAACTGAACGGAGACAAATGCGGGGTTACAAGCTGCCGATAAGAAGCACGAATAACTTTTCTACTTTAAATACATATTTTTTCTATATTACATCCACGATCTGTGGGAAAACCAGATATACTGTAGGGAATAGCGGCTCATTTCGAAATCTGTTCCGCGGCTCTTCCATAAAGATAAAGAAAACGCAATCCTTCTTAAAATTTTCTACAGGAAAAAGGTCGGAACACACGACTGCACTGCGTCTGAGAAAACAAATTGCTTACCGAAGCACTTCTTCCCTTGCTTTAGTTGACTGCACGAAGCTGTTTAAAAATGATAGGTCTTTCCTAAATAGCTCCGATGTAGCCTCGGAATGACATCATCAGCCATTAGATCGCATAATGTTTGCCGATACAGATGATTTAATACGTTACTAACTTGATGAAACAATAGAAGACGTACCAAGACACTCGTACGAAACAACAATCTACTAACGAAACAAATCTGAAAGAGGTATCAAACCCTCTAGTTAAAAGAATAAGTATCAAGCATAATCCCAAAAGAAACACTTACCTAATATTTAGATTTAAATTTTAAACAATAACATTCGCTTGCTAACGATGTTGTGATTCATTTTCATGGTTGCTCCAGAAATTATTAAATCTATTTCTTTAAAAATATGATGTGTATTTTAATATCCTTAGATTTTTAATCGAACATAGAAACAATATCAGAGCGGCTCCCCATTTAGTGTCCATTATTCATTTTTATTTCTTCTGCGTTTATGTAATATTCTGAACTGAAATTTTATGATATTTTAGCCCACAACATAAAGTTTGGTGCAGTGTAGTAAAAATAGATTTTACGCCATAAACCCCAAATCACTCAATCACCCTATTTTTTGAGAAATCTGAAACTTAAACTTCCAGAAACTGATGTGGAGTAGAACAATGGACAAAAATTTGGGGCAGTATCGATGCAGGTATGTGGTTCATCATCTCGCAACGATTTAAAATTGAAAGTATATTCCTTGGACAAATTTCAAAAATATGTAGTGATTACATAAATAGATCAGAAGAATCTGATTTTCTTGTAAAAGATAGTGTGAACGAGTTTTCTGTTTTGTTTATTTGGGGTATTGTAGAACTTTCGATTTATCGACCGACTTCCGGTGTAATGCTTCGTCAATAGGAATCTTCAAAACTTCAATACTCTGTTTTAGGATGTTAATTAAAGTTTAGAATAGAGTTTTTTAATGTTGTGTCTTAAGGATACTTTGAAAATATTAAATATGATGTCCCCATTGTGGCAACTCTCAAAATATAAGAGCCTTATTTTGTGGTATATCTATCATAATTGTTCGTTATAACTCTTTTTGGCGACTTCTTAGGATTGTTTGGCGGTAAAAGTTTTAACCAAACTATTTAGCTAATTATAATCGTTCCATTTAGAATTTAGCCTTTTCAATAGATGTTTCATTAGCCGTTTTAATTCAAAAGAATTAAACGAACTCGAATAATACAGAATTCAACGCTTTGTGTACAAATGAAAGAACTGGTCCGAACATGGCTCTTGATATAGTATCCAAACAGATTTTTCGAGTGCTTAAATTGGAGGGTTACTTGGAAACAGTATGGAAATACAAAAAAACCCGAAAAATTGTCGGTTGACTGTGATTTGTTGTATGAAAATTATAATTTCAATATTAAATTTATTTTCTTCCCATCATTGCTCTAAGCTTCCATACAGATTAATCAGATTTCTGATTTGCTAATATTCGAAATAGTTATGTATTCTTTTATATTTCAAATTATTTATATTATTTTTCTCCTTCTTTTCTTTGACAGACGGCATATGCTAATCAGTTGTATTCAAGGGATGTTTCTAGTGATCTGTTGTCTGTTAATCTACTGGGTGTTTTCTTCTATCTTCCGCTAGTTCCATACTGTGCTTTCAGACGCTCTGCATCATACTGTACACGTTTTGCAAGAATGAGAAATAATTCTCATTAGATGTACAACTGAATATAAATCATTAGTAAATGAAAAAAATCGATTCGTCTGTGGTTTCTCTCAAATTATTTGCAATCTAATTACAAAGATTCAAACGGACTGCGTGATTAGACGTTTCTAACAAGTTATTTTCTCCCTTTGTATATCTCAAAAACACACACAAACAATAAAAACATCTAATCATACTATTCAAGACCAAACGGCAAAATCGAAGTGTTTTATTAGTCAAGCGCAATAGTTCTGTTTTAATTAAAATTAAAAGACACTTTTTGTCAAAATTTTTTGCAACATTGCTTCTTTGATGATCCGTCAACGCTTTAATCAGAACATGGAACTTTATCACAAACTTAATTTCCATAATCAAGGATTCATGGAAACAAACTACAGAAAAACTTCTCTCAACGGCCACTTTTGTTTGATACGGATTTTTTGTCACATTGACATGATGCTAATTTAAACATTAGAAAATGCAACAAAAACTCCTCTTAGAAGCTGGCGTGGGGTGGGTGGTCGCCAGTTAAACTTCAAAGAAATCCATTGCCATCCTCTCTCTCTAACCTTGAACCTTTTATTAAGAGAAAAGAGAGCAAATAAAGAACAAAAATTTCAAACATTTAAAAACACTAAAAGATCCATGCAGAAAGATATTATTTCTTTTTATAGAAAAAGGAAATGGACAAATATTTTTTTCTTTAAAATATTCTTAAAATTCACTTCGCCAGAAATAACGAATCATTGCTACATATTTTGTACTTAAAAACATAAAACCACTTTAGAGCCTCCAATCTCCCTTGAGAGAGAAAAGTGACAGTTATAGAGAGTTCACTGAGAGTTGTTTCACTGTACTTGGTTTATAACTAAGGAATAGTAAGGTTTAAGGACAATCTTGTTTTAAAAACCGGGACATTCTTCTGATCAGAATACTAGGATATTGTACCTTAGTAAAGATCTCGATGATCTGTGTTTACCTCTGGTACGTGGGTACGCTCAAAGCAAGTGTCGGAATCACGCCTTTTTCCGCGGAATCATGACTGGCGCCCACTCCCCTCAGATAGAATAGTGATTGGATTTTTTTAAAGATCTTGATATCACAGTTCATAAACAACTACTGTCACTCAAAGAGGTGTTGAAGCCTGTTTTCCAGATAAAAGAAAAGATGTATGCTTGAGTTTGTTGCTTTAGGATCTTCTTTGTGGTTTAGTCTTCAAATGCCGTTGTTCATGTATGTCAAAAATCTGTAATCTTATCTGTAATCGTTATCT
>BGPR01001354.1:177672-234214 GCA_013235015.1 Araneus ventricosus | reverse complement strand
ATCCACGGTACATTCTCAAACTTCATTGAGTAATAGTCAGAAGTTTCCCCAAAGATGAATTCAGCTCTGTGTTGCCTGAAAACAGTGCAACACAAATCTTGAGGGGAGGGTGTAGTGCTTCGGGGCTCCAGATCGCTTAACTTAGCAGCTGTAGCGCTGAGCTACCTTGAGGGCATTGAACCCAGGGGTGTCTGTGAACTTGGCCACCGAAACGAGGGACAGGGAGGTTTTGGGAAAAGAAGGAGCGAGGTGGGATTTCGCCTGCTCTCCACAGTAGCTGCTTTGGGTGTTCTATTTCTCGTTGAGTAGAGTGGAACTACCGGATATATATGTTATTCTTCTTGAGGAGAGCGAGAGATCACTTGTGAACGATTCAATAACATTGGCGGAGATTCCCAATAAGGGATTTCGCTTGCAATCAAGTTTCTTTCATTTCAAAGAACCATCGAACATCACAATTGTAAAATGCTCCGAAAGGACGATATACTTTCAAGTACGGAAAGGAGCCAAAATTCGAATTTCGCTCTTTTAGTATAAGCGTGTACACTTTCGGAATAATTTCGGGGTCTTAAAAACTGATTTTTTTAAAATACAATTACAGGTATCAGACACAATCAATTATATCTCGTCAAAGAGAAAGCCGCCAGTCGTGTCGCCGTCTATAATATACTATTGTAATTAACATATTTTTCCAAAACATACCTTTTTCTCTCTCGCTCGCTCGCAGCCTCCAGACGCTTTACTCTTATTCTGAAGCATTCGATTTCAAATCATGATAAATATATTACACAAGAGAAAGTGATTCAACTCTTCCTGGCACGCGTAATCTATAGAAACAAATTTAAAATATATATGTAACAATGTTTTAATCATAGTGACGAGTCAGGTTCCCGGGAGATAATTCTCTTGAATACATGGAAAAAAAATACATTATAAATAGTGGAACTCAAAATTATGAAAATCACACTTCCACTGCCATCCTGCCTTTTAGAATTGCCAAAGCTCCACAGATCCAGTGACGACCGAACATTTCAAAAAATTAGAAGACTGGCTACTTTCTTAAATCTCAAAATTGCTATTATCCGATCAATTTCGCAGCACATCTACAAATTGAACCGTAACACATTATTTTCACAAACGAAGTAACATCTGAATCTACGTTAAGTTTCATACTATAGACGTAACACCAGAACTGATACAGTCAACCACAAAATAAATAAAGCCCCAGTACCTATTCGGTTTTCCATCAGATCCATGGACCTCGTCATTTTGAACCACGATCAGATGACGACACGTGAGCTGGCACACTCTTCCCTCTCCAAAACGTTCCTTCCTCGTTGGTGTGGCGCAGAAGGAACTTTTGGGCCACTACGTATGATCGAGCGTGTAAAGAGTCCTCCCCCAGACACGGTGGATCTTCAGTGGAACAGGGTATAGAATCCGAGACCCTCCGAACCTAAACCATCGCCCTGCCTTCAAGTGAGGAAGGGAAGATTTTTTTTGTGAAATTCGACAAAGATTTCATTTCGAATTATTACCTTTCGTCCGGAATCACTGTCGAAACTAGGATTCTATTATAACTTTTCTCGCTAGGTAGATATTTATGCGTTAAAACCTCAGGAAAATATTTTCCAAAGACGAGTTAATCCCTTTTTCGCCGACTTTTTGTTTAAAAAGGATAAAGTCACACACGGCTCTAAATACGTTCGGAATCACTATTTAGAATCGTAGTCCACAGTATAGCTCTCTGAGTGGTTCGGTCTCTCTCGTAAAGCGATTGATCGAAGACCCCTTATCTGTTTTAAAAGTGCGCCCTCCTCCGAACAGAACATGTTCCAAAAGAGCAGCGGATTCAGTCTCTTCCCCCCTCTGAACCATGGACAATCAGCAACCCCAGCGAAGGGACTAACCACAAGAATCCGTTCTATTCCGCTTGGAACCTATTGAAACTAACTCTTACTGCTTTCGGAGATCCCACCTGTTGTGTGATAAATTAACACTTCAGGTCTTCGAGATGGGCAGTTAGGATCTATTTTCTGCATATTGCCCGTGTCAATAACACCAAATGACAAAAATACACACCGGTTAGGCGCGTATACCAATTTTTCATGTTTTGAATATCTAATAATGTGAACATCATTGAAGCTGCATAAAAGTTGATGATTTTAAGATGTTTGTGACTTTGTGTTTTTTGCCGTTTATTAATATTTGTATTTTAGCTATTGGCTGTATTTTATATTAGTAGTTTTTTTATATCCGTGACTTCACTTTATTCTCTGTCTACTCGTCAGTAATAATCTATAATAATCTATTTTCTATAAAACCGCTTGCAATAATTAATACATATGAAGGATTAGAAATAGCCTTCTTATCCCCTGAATAATGTTTTAAATTAACTAATACTACAAACCTTTTTTACTGAAACTTGTACTATATGCTTGTTAAGAGCACGAGTTAATAATTCTCAAAATAAAGTTTACGTTTAGACTAAATGTTAGAAGAAATAGCGTATACATATACCGTTATTTAGCACGCAAGATATTATCTTTTATTATAATAAACAGAAAATTAATTCATCTAGATTAACAAAATTTGAAACTTTGATACTTTAGTACCGGTCAGAGAGCATCCCGTGGCCAAATTTTCAAAATTAAATTTAATTCTTTATTTATAACTTTTTTATTGAAAAGAAAGGTATATTAGAGTTTAGACTGGGCATTAGAGTTTTTTTCAGCCTATTTAAACGAAAATTGGACACTTATCTACAATTAGGGTTGCGTTTAGGAGTTACCGTGTTCAGAAACACGAAGTGTAAAGCGAGGAGATATATCAAAATTCGAATTTAGAATCAATGAATACAATACTTTCTCTTTGTATACTACGTATACGAGAAGGTAAAAACAATCAACATTTTTTCAATCAATTTTACGAAAATGGGCCTTGGTACGAAGTACAAAATTATTGAATTATTTTCTACAGATAGTTTTTTACAAACTTGGTAAAATCGAAAGAATAAGGTGGAAAATCTACCACATATTCGAACATATTCGCTTTTAACAGATGGTTATGTCTATCTGTACGCGAAAAACGCGTGACATAAACAGATAGAGAATCGGTTTGAGAAAGGTCGTAGCAGAGGACTGGTATATGCAGTGGCGATTTTTCGCACAGGCGTTAGAGGCTCTCGCCTCGTGCATCTAGGGGGCCTCAAAACCTATTCGATCTATATCGTAATACTAAACCGAAGATGAATTTTCGACATTGGGTAGGGAGAGGGGCCTGACAGCAATTTTGCGCCTGTGTCCCCATACTGACAAAATCCGCCAGTGGGTATATGACGATTGATTCACTGAAGAAATACTTCTGACAAAATTCCCGTGCTCTTTAAGATCAGTAAAAATTGTTAATTGACGACAAAATAGTGACACTTCATAGATGTTTTGGCCGTTTTCGGTAAGGAATTCAAAAAATTTTGGGGGCCTTTTCGTACCGCACCGATCTTTTCGAAAATATAAAGCAAATTTAACAAGCTTAAAACTGACCCTTTACTCTTCAAATAAGTAAAATAAAATAAAAATGTATATATAATTCAAAAATGTCAAAAAACATAGAAAATAAATATTTTATTTACAGTTGAAATATTATTTATTAAAGTTCAGAATGAAGAAAATGATGCAGAAAAATCAGAATTTTATAAAACAAATTACACCTTACAAATTACAGCATGCACACATAAGATATTGTGATAAAACACATTATCTGGCATGTGACGGTAATATTTTGAAATAATCCAAAGCCAGAGACTGCTATTATTATTGGAAGAACAGTCTTTAAAGTTGTTATTAGTGGATCTGGATGTATCAATGGTTTCTAACATATATTAGTGGATTTCTTTTCTCAGAGCATTAATGAAAATTTAACTTGCAGTTGGCATGCCGCTTACCGAAAGCAAATCAATTTAGCTATATAGATTTAATCATTTATAGAAGAGTGCTTAATAACACATCAGAAAAAATATTGTGCTTCAAGGAACTAATGCGCAAATACAGTATTCGTATAATATTTTCTGAGAAATGTTTTTGTCTTCTTCTATTTTAAGCAAGAAATAAAGATTTTCATTTATTATTGAAATAAACGTAAGACATTTAGGCTGCAGACATTATCACTCTCATAACAAGATTATTAAAAGTCTGATAAGATCACACTCCCGAACATCAAATTTAGTCGATATTGTTCTTAACTTTTTCATCTAAATTATATTTTCCCCTGCCTTTAACAAAAAGAAAATATTTTACAATGTAAAAAATAAAATTCTTTTCCACTTTCTTTAACATTTATTTCCATGTACGTTATTTTTTTCAGTTCAGAGTGACCTGAAAATAAATTTCCGACTAATAATTATTTAATAGAATAATTATTATTTTTTGGAATGATTTTTTTCATTGTAATTTTTGTGAATTTAAAAGATATTTCTCTAAGTTGTGTAATAATGAAGTTATAATCAGTTCTAGTCTAAAAAAATTACACTTAAACCTGGAAATTATTTTTTTAATAAAAATCAAATCTATATAATGAAATAATCATTGTAAAACTGAAATTTTCGATATGATCTGAAAGATAAAACAATAAAAATAATGTATCATTTCCATATGCCTTAAAATTTGCGCTATTTTTTGACAAAAAATTAATTTTACTCTATTTTTATAAAGGAAAAATGAGTAGATGGAGATTATTAATATGTAAGAAGTTTACACTAATATCATAAAACTAGTTGAATGCGGGTAAAATGTGTTGATTCAAGGAGACTGTTCAACTATATATAAATAGCAGATTTTCTTAGCAACCCCCCAAGCTTTCAATTTTTTATGCTTGAATGCGGTATTGGAACAAAATCTATTTTACTTAAACCACAATATCTGTTTTACGTAACCATTCCATATGAATCTTTAAAGCATTGAGGCATTGAAAAAAATCTTATATCACATAAATTGTATTAAAAAAATAGCACTTGAAACATAATACAGCATCAAACCAGGCTGACATTAAACCGAACTAATCCGGAATGTGATTCCAAATTCCGACACACACAATGCGAAAAAAAATAGGACACAGCAATTCTTCCTGAAAGATAACCCCCATGCAAATACCATTAAAATTCCCCAAACCACAGGGAGTGTGGGGTCTCGGATCCTGTGACATCCCTAATTTGCAGTAAGTACATCCTTATTAGTCTTCATTGTGCTAACCGTTGCTCTCCCCAGATAATCAATCAAGATGTCAAACCAAGAATGGGGGTAAGAAATTCGGAAAAATCCGTGTGTCACCCTTTAGAGACAGTTCACAATGAACGTAATATTCAGTGCAAACCAATTTCGGGGTTTTTTGCGACCACACGTTGAAATGCGTGTTTTAGTCCATAGGTCAACGTAGAAATACGGGTGAAACACTCAGAGGGATAGAGACTCTGCCCCGAGCCTATTTCTTTCCACCTATCCCAAGTCTCATCAGAAGTCAGTATGTAAACAGAAGCGAAGAGCATAAACGAAGCCCTTTTTCCGTATCGGTTCCAATCAGCACTAGTCAGAAGAGGAAGGTTGGAAGATACACCCGTCATGTCCAAGGCTAACTGGACGTGGCGTCATCTATGGGGAGAATACGTAAGCGATTGTCAGGATCCGCGAGGAGAGGAAAAATGCTCGCCCATGATTGGATTAAAAAGGTGCGTGCGAGCGAGCCATTTTTTTTTCATGTTTTTTGGCTATAACTGAAATTCCAACAAAAAAACATTTTACCTCAATGTTTCTTCATAGAATCATAGAAATAGATCTAGCCGTACGGGGCAGAGCCGACATCAAATCGCCAAGATCGAACGATTTCGACGAACCTGAAAAAAATTATGACCATTATATAATTGCCGTTACGTCTAAAAATGGACTACGATAAAAAAATTCTCAATCGAACACTATTTTTTACTTTCTCGTATACGAAGAGAAAGTATTATAATCGTCAAAAAATTCGAGCTTTTGACGAATCTCCACGTTTTTTGACCTCCCCGAGTCCGAAAAACACAAATTTGAATTATGTCTGTCTGTCTGTGAACACGATAACTCGAAAACTATTAGAGCTACGGGGATGAAATTCGGTATGTGGTCTTTAAACATAATTTGTAGGTTTCTATCAAATTTTAGACAAAATCCGTCAACGGGAAGCCTGTCTGTATGTATGTCCGAAGTCATGCGAACACTGTAGCTCCAAAACTTGAATAGCTAGATGGATAAAATTTGGTACACGATTTTATCGTCACGAATGTAGGTTCGTATAAACTTTTGAGCCAAATCCGTGGACGGGTCGACTGTCTGTCGGTCTGTATAATCGCATACTTGTATCTCGTGAGCCCTTTGGCTTAGATAAATAAAACTCGGTATCGCGTATGCTAACATTAAAATTATAGATCTGTGTCCAAATTTCGTTCAAATCGGTTGAAAAAACAGGTGTTCGAATTGCATATTCAGTTGAAAATGCACATTGCCACTGTGTGTTGGCGAGTGTTTCGCTTATTTTACTAAAGTTAGTATGGTCGGGGTTTGACCTCGGCAGTCTACGCGGGAAATTGTAGCGAGCCGCACTTCAGAAATTATGGCAAACCCTGAATCAAAGTTCGTTCTGACATTTTTTTCCAGATGGAAGGCACGGTGAATCTTGCGTGATATCGGTAGTAAGATTTCGTAGTCGAAAACGTTAAATAAAGTTCTAGTTCCTCAGCGCGCGTAAAAAATTGAGAACATGCGTAATTCTTTTTTTGCAAAATATCGAGTTTCAGGTTTTCGTGAATTTGATACCTTTCATTGTAAATCGCCTTTCGTAATTTTTTTTCTCAAAATAACCAGGCCTTGGGTCAATACCCCAATAATATTTACCTACCCACCGGGTGTTTATCCACCCTAATTCGAATACTTTTCACTATAATTCGAATTCTTTGCACTATAATTCGAATGCTTTGCACTCGAAATCAGTTTTTATGGCAAAGTTTCAAAAAATTTAAATCGGGCAGATTGCTTACTCAAAAAGGGAAATAAAAAATATAGATATTATAAAAAAGTCGATTACGAAAATGAAAAAGGTTTTAAAATGTATAAAGCACGAGTGAAAGTTACTTTTGGTACGATATAAAAAAACATAATCGAGAATACAGAAATTATAAAAAAATAATATAATACTACACGATACTTATTGTATTAAAAGAGCATTCTCGGCTTCGGTGGGCCGACCTCTCTTACGTTTCTGCCCGAGAGGTAAAAATTTAGATTCGTTTCACGCTTTCTCCTGCCTCGTACGTATTAAGATGGTTAAGCTATGTTTACGAATATATTTTTTTGCAAAAACAGGACGAGAGTATGTGGAAACAGAACCGGTACTTCCAAGGGTAGATACCGTAACTTTCCATACACATTTATTGTATTCAGTTTCATATTCATCGTACGAGGTAGAAATTAAATATCACGTTTGAAGTTGCTACCACTCGTTATATAACCTCTCCTAAACACAAAATAAAACTTAATCTGCTCTCTGCTTTTATCTCTCAAATAAATAAATACTCACCTGTATCCCAATACTCTATATCGCCTGAGCGATATGGCTTACTGGGGGTAGGGGGTCGGTTATCGGCTCTCTCCCCAGCAAGCCTAAATTGAAAAAAATCGCTATTTATCCCTTCATCCTCCTCGCTGTCATTTTCCTCAAATTCCATATCGTCCTCAAAATGTACGATATGGAATTCCGCGGGGGGCGTCGGCTCGTCCAATTCATCTGGAAATAAATTTTAATTATTATGAAAATACACTAATCTTTAAGCGGGGTTTAAATTTTTACAGCAATAACATGAGCGACTTCAGGTTATGGAATTAAATGTATAAAGCGGGGTTTGCACGCTAACAGTAAAACCGACAGTAAGCTGTCGCTGTCAAGATCGGACAGAGACTTGCCTTGGCCCGGTTAAAACTTTTATGATTCTGCGCATGCGTCCTCTCCTACTGTCGGTTTTACTGTTCGCGTGTAAAGGCGTATTCTGACGCCACTCCTGTTGTGGGTGAAAATCTATCGAGTATGCATTTCGAGCCCTTCGACTGACTCGTTTCACGACCCTATGCTATGCGGAGTTCTTTTTTCCGATACCTAAACATTTTTTAGGGGCCGAATATCAAATTTGTGTGTGTGTTTGAAACGGTTCTCTTCAAATAGGGAAATAGAATTCGATCACCTTTAAATAAAATGTCTCATTTTTGCAAATTCGGCCTGTCGGATGATAGAGTATATTATAAAACAGAGAAGATACGTTGCAAATTGAACACGACAAAAAAACTCCTGAAAATATGAATCGATAAATGGATGAAAAAAAATGAAACTGGTAATCGAATTAAATATCTTTAAATTCCAAACTCTTTTCGTTCGGTTTTACATCCGTGTTATTTATTTTAATTGAAAAAAGGTAGAAGAAACGAGGGCTGTTTTGCAGGAACGGGTGACTAGCATAGGGTCTCGTCCTATTGTGAATCGTGCTATTCGTACTAGAAACGATGCTAGACATAACTTAAAAAGCCTCTTTCTAATTCGGAAGACGATCTTAATCTTGATGAACGATGTAAATAATTTCAAATTACCTTCTAAAAGATTACTAGCTAAAGCGAAAAAAATACTCCTGTTAATGAAAGTGAGATAAATTTTGTAGATGAAAATGAAGACTCAAATCTTGAAAATGAAGATGCTGACGTTGGCGAAAAGCCCCCCCCCGAAAAAAACTCCGATTCCGGTTAAAAAACCGCCCCCCTCCGATGATGCTTTAAAAAAAACTAGATAACTTTACGTGCTTACGCTACTAACTCGTGCTTTTATATCGTGTTTCACAAGTAAAGACGGCAAATAAAAAAACAGACCTGTTTCCGTTTCTTTCTTCTAAAATTTTGACTTCACATTTTGCCCACCGATTTGGTTTCGTTCGAATCTTCGCGGGGACATGCAAACCATTTTACATACGGTTTCGAGTAAAATAGTTTGAATTCTTGTTAACTGGATCTCGTTCATTCGACAATTTTTTCACAATCTCGTTTTTAAACACGAGAACCACCAACAGGAGACGCTCATGAACGTACGTTTCTTTTCTATCGCCGCATCGATTTCCAATCAATTAACGGTAAGTAGGAAAATAATTCCTAGCACCTATATCGATTACGATTTCTCGTAGCTATCCGATTTAGAGTTTTCTGTGAAATTTCCCGCATCATTTTTCCTTTCTTTTTCTTTAAAAATAATACACTGATTATTGAAGGAGTGTCATCGGAGTAGGAATGAAGACATTCGATATACCATTGTTTATTTTTGTTCTTAATGCCACGCAGCTCATCGATAGTTTTGTAACGTGAATAGCAATCGTCGATGTCGGAAGGGCAAAAAAAAAACCCCCAGCTCTTTTGAAGATTAGTTATTACACAGTCAATAAATTTTAAGATTCCACCTTTGCTTATTTTGAACCCAGTCTTTCGACCGATAAATGGCGCTTCCGCCGGTACGGTGCGAAAGTTTGGGTAGCTGCCAGCTCGGGTATCATCCTCGTCATCTGACCTCGTTTGAAAGTTAGGTCCGTCCGAAAGTAGTTCTCGCGTTACTTCGAACACCTGCACATAACCAAACTAAACACGACCATTAAAGTCGCTACCTTCGAATTGCCGTTACTTTGAGTTAGTTCATAGTTTATTTTAAGAATTGCTATTTTGAAGCAAAACGAGGCTATTTTGGACGGACCTCGTCATTTCGAACCGTCGGCAGGTGACGAGGACAACACCCGAGCTGGTACCCCCTCTCCAAGCTTCCGCACCAACATTTGGCTCCATACGTACGATTCGACGTGCAACGGGTCCGTTACGCGACGAATCTTTATTGGAATCGGGTCTCGAACACGGAGCCTCCTGACCGCGCTGGACTTAACTCTAGGCCATCGATTCAGTTTGAAAAGATACAAAAAAAGAGGTATAGTAACGGTGACATCGTTGCAAAATGAGAAGTGCCGAGATGCTCTAACACGGGTGACAAAAATCGCGCGGTTTTAAGGACATTTTCACTTTCTCGTTTATTTCTCGTGAAAAACGCAGGCTGAACAGGACTCCAACCGATGCAATGTTGCCGGCTGAAAACTGCGTCGAGTTTAGTTTATTCGAAGTAGAAACATCTCTTATATAGTGGAAAGTAATGAATGCGAGTGATAGTACTTTTTCTCGAGTGCATCGTATTTGTTCAGAGTTCAAACTTTTTTTTTTACGTGCTGAATAAATTTAATTATAGTGGAATACCTTTTCGGCAATTTATTCGTTACGAGTGAAATTATTTTTATCGAAGAGAATTTGATCCGGCGTCAGTAAATAATTTCTACTTTTTTCTTCTGAAAACCCTGTCGCGTATACAAACTTTGATAATTTTTTTCTTCTGAAAAACACCGCGTACAAACTTTGATAATTTTTTCTTTCGAAAACCTCGCGTACGCGTAAAACTGATAATTTTTTTTCTTCTGAAAAACCCGTCGCGTATACAAACTTTGATAATTTTTTTTCTTCTGAAAACCCGCTAAGGATATAGCACAAACTTTGATAATTTTTTTCTTCTGAAAACCCGTCGCGTACACAAACTTTATATCTCAGTAATCTTCTTGGTACTTAAATATTCTGCTTCGCGACGCAGGTAAACGTATAACGAATATATTATCGAAACAAAAATGCAACGGCACTCTTGATTCTTGTACGTTTTTCAAAACCAGTTAGATAGATGAAATTTAGTTCGTTTTAGCATAGAATCGTAGACGTACGTTAAATGTTAACATATATTTTTAAATAATTGCACGAGGGGAGGGTGTTCTGACTCGTAGGTAAATAAGTACCCCTCCTCCGTAGGTAGTTTTTTTGTTTCCCAACGGGCGTTTCCGACGCCACCTAATCGCGGGTGTCGCAATTATTCAATCAATTCGATTGAAAAGTTGTTCATTACTGAATCTATACTTGATCGATAGGAATCACTTCGAACCCGACGAGAGGCTAAAAAGAGCAAATAAATCTGAACGAGCTCAGTAAAATTTAACTATTCTGATTTGTCCTATCAGAGTGTTATTGAATAAATTGCTCGGTTTAATTGATTTTACAGAAAACTCACTGATCTTTATACATTATAACTTTCCGACAAAAGGACAATGATTGACACTATTAAATAAACACACGAGTGGAAGAATATTTCGGCATTTAATCCGCTCTCTACTTTAGTTGCGACGGGTGCGCATACATGCGATTTTTAATCTCTTTCGATTCTTCATTTTTTGATGCGCTCGCTGTGTTTTTCAAACGCATTGCACACGCGCTGGGAGCTCCAAAATGATTTTTTTTAGTGATACAATTTAGTTTTCTCTCGAATTCATTTTCAGCTAACACTACTCTCGAGAAGCTATCATTTCAATGATTAGATCGAATGGTGAACTTTCGTTTTCATTGATTTCTTTCTTTATCGAATGCTTTGATGATCATTACTAGTAATAGGCGAGTTCTGTACATAAACCTATAATTCGAATTCATTTAGGTTAATTTTAGGTCAAAACTGGAAACGTGCTCATTTCTGAATTGTTTTCGTTCGTTAAATACGTCCATATCTTATAAGGGCCAGCGAATTATCTTTAAGGCCTATAATTAACTCGCTCTCAGCTCCTGTTCTATATATTTAATTAAAAAATAATTACACAATTTTTGCACTCTAGGTGCTGTACATATATTTCTTTATTTAAATTACTTTCTTATTTATTGGAATAACTAATATTGCTCTATAGATCAAAATTATTTACTATTTATTAATTAATTACGTAGTATTCATTAAAACTTTAAAATAAATCTTTATTGCTGTTTTTTAGAACAAAAACTATCGTTATCTCTTGTGTTTGTATTTTAAACAAAATTGTTCTTAATTCGAATTTTTGAATACATCTAATTTTTTATTGTGGATCCCTCAGTTTCAAATTAACCAAATTCGAATTTGTTATCGATATTCAATTTGAAAACAGTTCGCGGAATAATTTATCTAAGTACATCAGTTTTTTCAGAGTAAAGTAGCCGAGCAGTGACAGTATATTCGTGCAGATGTGTTACAATCGATTAAGTCGTGTTCAGCATTAAAATTTCAATATGATTAAATTTAATTTTAAATTCGGTACATCATTTTAACATATTCCTAATTAATTACTTTTTTGCAAATTTTATATTATGTTGTTTTATAATGCTAAAAAAATGTTTTATATTTAAAAAAAATGTTCGATCCTATAATTAAAAAGCATTTAGATTATGTTAAAAAAAGTTTCGCCTTTTTTTCTAATTTTGTATAAAATTACTTTTAAATTTTAATTTTACCTTTCTTTATACTCGGTATACAGGAACCGACTGTCTTGAAAGAGATGTGAAGTTAAATGATTTGCTAATTCAATTTGTCAAAATTTGCAACTTAAAATTGCTTATATAGAAATTAAATTACAATAAATGCAAAATTATTTGGTTTTGGAAGTTAAGAGTAGGGAAAACGGCGGGCTCCTAGAGGACTTAATTCGGCCCTGCCCATTTTAAGACATCCAAAGAACATTCGACAAATATCCAAATAAATAATTAAAACATCCAAAGAACATTCGATAAATATCCAAATAAATAAAAAAAATACAAATTTCGGACAATTTAGAGAAATCAGGTAATGAAATTATAGAAACAAAATTAGCTAGTGAATCTCTACTAATAATAAAGGAGAATGTTTGTCTGTGTGTGTGTTGGCGCTCTACAGGCCAGACCACTGCACTTAGAGCCACTAAATTTGGCACAAACATACTTTGGAGGGTGGGAATGTGCTCCTCGGAGTCCTTTTTAAAAATTTTAATTAATTAAATATTAAGCGAAATTTCGGCGTTTCTTCCTTTATAATTTCCGAAAATATTACAGCATGACGCCATCTTGAAAGTGCAAAAGAATTACCTTTTCAATGATATCGATTAAGTTGTAGTACAATTTTTTCTCTAATTTTAATGAATTTAAAAAAAATATTTTTGGCATAATTTACAACAATATTTTTCATTGTCACAACGCAATTAAAACCGTTTTCATTGTTTAAACAAACATTTAATTGCCTGTTTCTCCATCATTGCTGAAAGGTGAGGTAATATCTTAATGTTTAATGCTATGTTTTAATCTGCACATTTTACTTCCAGCCTCATGTTAGCTGGAAGTAAAATGTACCGCGGCATTTTAAAGTTAAAATCTAATACATATTTTGCAAGAGGAATAAGAGCGAGGTTGATGCCAACAATGTGCAGTTTGATGTTGCATGACACAGCCAGTCACTTGACTCTATTAGGGACGTTCATGCAGACAACGAACAGAACAGGTGCAAAGCTACTGAAAGAACATGAATTAAATGTCTATCACAATTTGAATTTGAAATTGTTAAGGGAACCGTGAATATTAAATTATACATAAGAGATTCAATTGAAATTATATTCCCGGTGAACAAGCTAGTCGCCGAAGATGAATACGAAATGCATAGAATGCGACACGATTCTAAATAGCCATAGCTCATTCCAAAAATCACACATCACCATAATTAAAATATTTTGTCTATTAGTGAAGTATATTGAGTAAATAATTATTTCATATTTAACAAATGTTTAAAAAAATATTTCATAGTTTTCAAATGTTTATAGCACAGGTCACATGAGATAGATTAAAAATATTTCATAAGTTTTCAAATGTTTATAGCACAGGTCACACGAGTTAGATTAAGTTTTCCCAAATGACAGCTTCTCTTGTGACTCAAAATTTTCTCTTCACTCAAATTTTGAAACAAAAAACTGCGTTTAACATAAAATGACTACGTTTTCATTGAAGTCTTTAAAAAGTCCTATTCAATATCTCATTCATCGCCTAATTGAGAAAAAGGTATGTTGACAAAGAGAGACAAATAATATGAAGGATAAAATTAAAATTACTGATTTCAAAGCATCTGAAATATCAACTAAGAAAAGACCAATTAAGCTAATTAAAATTACGTAATAAAACGCATGCATTATTAATAAAAATGGAGTAACGATTATTAAAAGTATTCAAAATTATTATTTATTTTAAAAGTAATAACTGATAATGAATATAGCGCAAGCCTTCTTTCTAAACACTCCAATCAATTCTAATAATCTCAGCCATTTTTAGGGCTAAATTATTTCAAGAATAGCGCACGCTTCTTTAAAACGCACCTTAAATAAAGCTTCGTCTAGCTAACGCGCCAATTTCTGAGCTCGCTTTGTGACCTTCACCCCTTGAATGAACAGAGCAGAGCAATTATTTAGTTGCGTGTATGCGCGCTCCAGTAGAAACCCGCTTACTTTTCGATAGTTGTGCGATTTTTTAATCAAAAGGCGATCGCTGTGGTTTTACGACTGTTTACTTGCCGAATTATATAGTCGCATGCATGCGCGCTCGAACTTGAGCCCATGGTCTTTCAACGTGCAACTAAACTGTTGCCCGATTAATAATTGCATGCTTGCGTACAGTCTTATTTTTCGAATTAATAACTACTCACCTATCGAAATCGAAGAAGGCGTAGCTGGAGACGTAGCTGGAAAGAAGCCGGACGATCTCGGGCCCGTGGCAGGAAGAGACATGACTCTCACGGTGATGGGAGACGTATGAACGATAAACGATGCACACCCCTTTCACACGAGAATACCTTAAAATATTTTTCCCTAGTGCCGCTATCCGTTATAGCTAAACGAATGCTATCCTTAAAACTTTTTTAAAGACACTGAGGGAAGCAGCCAATCGGCGAGCTCGGTTATTTTTCTCTGGCCGGAATCGAAGTAAAGTTCGACATTGTTTCCGGGTGTCGCATATTAGGAAATGAGAAATTAAAGACGAGAGATGAGGTTCAAAGAGTTTTTAATGAGCGGGAAATTTTTTATACGATCGTGTATAATACTCGAAAAAATAACATTGAGGTCGTTCGCATTCTTTAAAAATTATTTCCGTGCATTCCATTTCGGGAAATGAGAAATTAACGCGAATGACGTGACGGCGTTCGAAGGTTCGCTTTCTTCGAAATTATCTCAGGGTCTTGCATTTCGGGAAACGAGAATTTAATATAAATACCGCCTCTTTTTCGATAGGAAGAGCATCGTCACGTGCATCGACCTCGAGTATCTTCCGAGTATCGTCTGGAACGTCGAAGAGATTCCCTACTTCGAAATAAAAAAAATTGAGAGATTCCGAAGACAACTTGCACTCTTGCACCGATTTTTGTAGACCGGTTTAAAAAATACGCACCGAGCGTCATCTCCCTCTTTTCCGAATGACTCTCCCGAATTGTGAGAAAAAAAAAATAAAGCGATTTGGAACGTCGAAGAGATTCTCTACTTCGAAATAAAAAAAAATGAGAGATTCCAAAGGCTACTTGCACGCGCACCGATTTTTGTAGACCGGTTTGAAAATTGTCTACTTTTGCAGACGATGCGTTCCTTGCACACGCACCGATTGTGTTGACCGATTTTGAAAATTTTCGGCTTTTTACAGGCAATGGATTCCTTGCACACGCACCGATTCGTGTCGGTCGGTTTTATAACGAATGCACATCCGGTCATTTTCGAATACGTTATCAATTTCTTCTGCCGTACTTGAAAAAATAACACGATAATTAACCGACGTATCATGAACTAAAATCGTTATTTAAAATTTTAAAAATTTCTCTTACGAATTTAAATAAATTTTTGAAATATTAATTTTACTCGACTCACCATGAACCTTTTATTATTAGTATATTTAATCGATAATGCTAATTACATCTGAATTTATCGTAACGAAAATGTTTCGAATCGACAAAAGTATATTATGACTTGAGTGATATCGAGTTAATTTGATGCTAAATACTGAACTAATATGAAGTGAAAATAAAAAAATATATAATATTAATTTTTCAAACCGACATAATCTATGCTCGTTTTCGTCTCAAAAAAGAAAACGAGAATAATTTAACGGATGTTTTATTTTTCTTTTTTATTTTCCCGTAAAGATTAGTTAAAAATACCTTTCTCGTATACTAGAAAGGTCGCCGCAATATCGGAGATCGATGCGAATGGGACGAGAAATTTTTAATAAAAATGTGTGAATTATGAAATACGAACCGACAAAGTCGACAGTAATATAATTTTAAGTTTTATGCATTTCTTCGAATGTAAAATGTGCTTTAATAACTGATAAAAATCGTAAGTAATTTCTGAGTAGTAAATTAATTTTTTAGTTTATGAAATTCTCGATGTTTGTTCAACGTCGTATAAAAAAGACCGGTTACATTACACGAAATTCGGGCACGTTGCCTCGAAAGCCTATATTGGCTCGTAAATTAATTACAAAAGTTCGAGTGTTATTTAGTTCTTAAAACTAAACTAAATTGCAACTAAACAGAAATAAATACTAAGTGAATTATTGAGTGAAAGCGACGAAAAAACAAATAATTGTTGTTTTCCATTTTCAGCTACCGAGTTTTACTAAAATGTTTCTAATTTCATTTCCGATGATCGTTTTAGTAAAATAAAAGAAGTTTTGGTATTAGATGTCATATAGTATGCTCGGTTATTTGACTCCGTTACGTACATTATGTAAACGATGAACAAAATAGGTGCAAGGCCACTGACAGAACATGGGTTAAACGATATACTGCAGTCCGAAGTTTAAAATTACGTCGTGAAAGCAACCATGAATATAAAATTATTCGAGATTCGATCGAAATCGTATTCCCGTCGAGCGAGCTGGTCGCCGAAGACGGCTAATTAAATTAAATTGACTCTAAATCGCAACTGAAAAAGAAATCGATATTAAGTTAGAACGATGAAAAACGCTTCTTTGCTGTGCCCTTTTGTACATTCTTGTACAAAAATACTGTCGTCGAAACGAATGCTCGTTTAGTTTTCCATTTTTGGCTATTAAGTTTTACTAAAAGGGTTCTAATTTCATTTCCGATAATCGTTCTAGTAAAATGAAACGAGTTTTGGGATTACGTTAAGAAATAAAAGTGAAGCGAAACGAAAAAAAAAATATTTGATTTTCGGCCGAAAAATGGGTTCGCAACGTAGGCGGTCACCTTAAAAATCGACTCGGAAATACTACCGAATTATAATGTGTTAATATTAAGAATTCTTGTGATAATAATCTAACACTGTGGAAAGCGAACACTTCGACATTCGAAAAAATTTGAATTTTCATTTATTGCGTTAATAAATCGAAACTGAGGGAGAAACCGAGGCGAAAACGACAAATTTATACTAATTTCTAAGTCTGTCGGAGAGTAAAGTTGTTTCGAGAATTATTCTTATTTAAAAGCGAATCGTGTTAAATGAAAATTCGTTAGAAAATTATGTTAAAATAACTATGACTAACTTGAAGGCATTGCAATTATTCGACAAAGATTTATCGAGCTAATAAAAAATAAATAACAAAGCGAGTACCGAATGTAATTAAAAAATAGAAATAAAAGTATGGAATGTATGCGGAATCATTAATATTATTTTAAAATTAGAAAAACCGACTCGTTCGAATGTAAAAAAGCATGCATATATTTTCAATCTCGGCAGGGGAAATCGCATCTGTGAACGACATTTTAGACGTCTCGGGTGAGTTTCAGAAAAAATATTAGGAAGAGCAAATATTCGCGAATCGGCAAGCGAATTTTGAGATCGTCGAATGATATTCTCGATAAATTACGTATTTTTTTTGCTCGATGTCTTAAACCCTGAGTGAGTGAGATGATAGAAAAAACGCAAAGCCAGTTAGAAGCAGAAGTACTTTCGGAATTTTCTGAAAAATGTAAACAATGCTTTTACAAAAGAAATTTTAGCATTAACTTTAAAAAAGCACTCATGTTACAGACACAAAAGACACTCGACAGGCCAATTCTAGAACTCTTTGCAATTTTTCAATACAGAAAAAAACCAATGTCTAACAATCGAACAAAGCGTAGATTTCATGAACACATGGTGCAAACACCAAAATATAGACTCACGAGAGTTCAAGGATGTATTCATTAAAGTTTTAGACAAATTAAGACCCAAAAGAAACACATTATACCTATGCGGAGAAGCTAACAGTGGTAAAACATTTATAGCCAGAAACATGTTGAAGGCTCCCATATACACAGGAGAGGTAATTCAAGGAATAAGTAGTTACTGCTCCTTGTGGCAAGACAGCACTAACGAAAGGTTTATCGTCAAGAACAATCCAATTTCATGATAGAAGAGTTAAAAATAATCCTGGAAGGTAATGGAGCTCTAGTACACAAGAAAGTTTGTGGAGACGAATACCTTCGACCGACACCTGTCATCATAACGAGCAACACGCTAATATAGAACATGTGACCAGGGTCGAAGCAAGCATTTCAAACCCGAATACAACACTTCTATGGGGGACCTGAAGGCTGATCCTTTCTTGTAACAAGTGGAAAACGATTTCCATCCTGGATGGCAACTAGAATTAGCAAAGAATTACCTAAACTACTTCGAAGGCGCAAACTACATGCTCATGGGTTGCAGCAGAGGCCGAGATGGAAATGATACAAAACGGGGAGGACAAACACACAAGATCCGACATTGAAACAAAGTGCCACAAAGAAACAGAGGCAGGATGGGTACCAGTAGAAGTCAGTCCATACTTCAGCATTCACATATCCGATGTCAGCGACGAATAATCCTCATCCAATGGAGCAAAGAGACCTAATTCCTCTTCGATACTAATGGAACTGACGGACGAATTCTAAAAGGACATCTGCGAAAATGAAATGGACAACACAAACAACAATACAGAAAAAATGATATTTCACGAATATGAATTATCACCTTCTAAGAAACGCAAGAAAATAAAACAAGACTTCATCGGTAAATAACACACAAATCTCATAGAAATCAATAAACGTTTAGACTTATAAAAAATTAAATGTGTTTGTCAATTAATTATTTAATAGCTTAAATATCTATAACATTTATATTAAAAACTCAAGTAAAAATTAAATGAATAATTTATAAATGCATAAAAACTAAATACAATAAATTAAAATTATAAAATAAAATAATAAAAATAAAAATAAAAATAACTAGAGGGAATGAATGAACGAAAGTGAATGAGAGAGCAGAGGAAACAACATTAACGAATATAAAAATAAAATATCAAGATATTTATATTCAAAAACAAAGCAATTAAAAAACATTAGAATAAGAAAGAAAGAAGAAACAAAACAAGAAATAAGCAGAATAAACAAAAACACAGATTTAGTTTAGTTATATTAACGTCCCGTTTAGAAGAAACACGAGGGCTATATTGGAACGGACCTCGTAATTTTGAACCGCAGTCAGATGACGAGGACGACACGAGGGCTGACACCCCCTCTCCAAACTTCCGCACCTCACCAGCGAACATCAAATTTTAATAGAGTAGTAAAGTCTAACTGGCGTATGAATAAAACTATCTTAAAGATTTGGTATTACACCGTTATTGAATAGGCTCTAATGTATGCTGCAAGTGTGTGGGAGGGACCTTGGCAAAGAACCAAATCGATAGATTTCACAGAATCCAAAGAATCTTCTTACTGAAATTTACAATGGCTTACCACACTACATCACCAATGTTCTTATTATACTCACAGGGATTCCTCCACTTCACATAGTAGCCAAAGCCGAGTTTCTCAAAATCCGGATCTGGGTTAACCGATCTAATGAATATAACACAATTGTCAATATAAATATCTTGGATAAATACATCCCATTTAAAAACATTCCATCCAGACAGAGACTTATTAACCTTGACAGTAACGTTCCAAATGCCGGCTATGAGATATACGCAGAGGGATCCAGAATCGAAAAAGAGACTGGATTCGCCTTGTTTATTCTCAAAGATGAAAATAATATCCAGAACCATCTATTTAAACTGAACACCTTCAACTCGGTAATTCAGGCAGAAGTGACTGCAATTGAATCCGCAGCCAACTGGGCTGTCAAATAGAAAGTGAAAGTAAACATACATACTGAATAGCCTGTCTTTGATATCTACTAAAAATAGTGCACATACCAGATCTGGATTCGTTAACAAAGTAAAATCAAAGGCCTTTAAGTAAAAGAACATCGTCGACCTTCCCTGGGTTAAAGCCCACGTGGGAATTCCCGGAAACGAATTGGCCGATCAACAAGTCAAATTGTCCATAACATCCGGTGACGGTGAGAAACTTTTTATTCCTGCACCCTACTCCCACCTCAAACGCTTCCTAAAGAATTACATAGTTGAAAAATGGAATGAATATTGGAATAGCTATGATTCTGCATCGGGAATTTGGGTGAGAGACTGCATTTATCAGGTAAGCCCCAAATTTTTAATGCATAATGAGATTTTAATATATTTTCTCAGAGGGCATGATCTATTCCCTTCTTACCTTTATCGCTTTAAATTCTTAGACTCTCCACACTGCACCTGCGGAATGATTGGTGATGTAGATCATAACATCTTCTCCTGCCCACTCACGAAAAAGTTCCATCTTATTAGACCCGCATATCAACACAAAAGAGTGTGGTTTAACAATATCTTTAAAAATAGACAGGCTGTCACCAAAATGTAAGGCGCTTTCAAGACCAGCAGGAACATTTGCGGAGATACATTGACCCAGGAGAGAGAGAATAACTGACTCCAATGATGTCTTTGGGGGCCCTGGTTACTTTAATCTTATCTTACTAAAGGACTGCTCTTATTCTTTTATCCTTTACAAGTTTTCCAGGGACTTTTTATATATATATATATATATATATATATTTATATATATATATACTTATATATATATATACAGGACTTTTATATATATATAAATCTATATTTATATATCTATATATATAATATATATTTATCCTCTTGACTTCACGCCTATTCAGTTTTATTTATTTTTATTATTATTATTACTTACTTATTTCGGGCTTCTAAAGAAATACTTTATATGTATTTTTTGATTTATAACTTTTTACACTGGGTGACATACTTTTATAGGTTTATAGGTGTAACAACTCTAAACTTGTATATGCGTTTTTAAACTTATTGCACTCAATAAGTTCCTTGGTGTGGCCCTAGGGAAGCTATTGGTCCATGAACCCTAAAAATATATGCTTGTTCCAATTCCCGAGTCTCTCCTTAGTTCTGGAAACCTGTTGCCAAGTCATCAATGCCCTAACTGTTGTTTGAATATTTCTTTTCTGGAGGGGGCTATGAATACTACTTTTTGGCCTTGATTTTATCTTTTAGACTCCAAAACTTCAATCCTTATTCCAATCCCGTTTTCATCCCGTATAGGACTTAAAAGTAAGTATTAACTTGCACAGCTTTTACTCAAAAAACATTCTGTAATTGATGTATAGACGTTACCGGGTATGAGGACGTGGATGACCAATGGCTGACTGAATTTCTACCCTTCTATCTCAGAAGTAATTTTCTTTTTAATTAATGAATTTTTAATTCAATGACTTGTACTTGTACAGTTATTATTTGTGTTATGTGCGTCGTTTGATGTGTAGTGTTGTTTGTGTATGTGTTTTTATATTGTGGGGTTTTAATCTTTGAATTATTTTATATATCTGATTTATACTGCTTTTTCTGTGTTTATTTGTTTGTTTCTTTTCCAATACATTATTTAAATTTCTTTTATATTTATACTGTTCTTTGTTTGCCCGAACGATTTTTAAATTTATTGCGCGTTAGGGATGTTTTTATATTTTAAATGAAAAGAAAAAGCCTACATTTTGTCATTCTTTATTTTGTGTGTATCATTCGCTACACTTGGTGGTTGAGTGCATTTAAATGAAGCTATTCTCTCCCCACCGAGGTGGATCGAAACATGTTTATACTCCCAGCTATCATGTATTTAAAAGTACTGCCCGTGTTCGAGCAATACCTGTATCATTTTATTCTACCCAGTAAATCGCGTCATCCACATGCTGGTGGGGAGGCTGTCTCTCCTCTGGCTCTCTCCCTGCCTTACACCCTTCTTTGGTAGGTCGGGCCAGTGTGGGTATTTTTGCACCTCATCAGCGGGAACATCAAAAACAACGCAGAAAGGGAACGGCATAAAAGCAAACACTACAAAAAATAGAAATAAAGTTGTACGCCGTAGATTCCTATAATCCACCCCCCACCTCCCATTGGCTGGCCATTGGGGGCGACATATTGATTTCGCCTTGGAAGTTTGATTATTGCATCCACCTTTGCCTTGTCTTTGGCGTCCCCCATCTCTATTTTTTGTAGTGTTTGCCTTTCTGCCTTTTCATTTTTGTGTTATTGTTTTTTCTGCATTTATTTATTTATTTCTATTTTTGTAATTTGCCTTTTCTTCTGCATTATTTCTTTCACTTTCACTTTCAATTTTATATTTCGTCTTTGCCTTTTTTTTCTTTAGTTCCTTGATGTGTATATGTTTTCATACTAAAAGTCTCGATTTTTATTTTCTGTTTCTAAGTTTCTTTAATATTGTTTTTTCTATTTTAAATTTCTAATTTCATTTTCATTTTCTATGTTTATTTGTTCTTAATATCAATTTTTTCATATTAAGTCTTCTATTTGTTAGTGTTTTTAATATTGTTGTTCTATTTTATTACTCATTTGCTTTCTTTATTTGTTGTTTTTCTGCTTTAATCCTAAACTTTCCTTTATATATTTCTATATATTTTCTATAAGTTTATGTTTATCAAGTCAACTAGTCGCTCATTGCGCATAGTGGATTGCAGATACGTTTTGATAAGTTTCAGTTTTTAAAATTTCTTTCGGCAGCAGCTATCAGTCACTAGAAAAGTACAGAAAAATACTCAAAACAACCGAAAGACTTAGAAAACTTGCAGCAATCCTCTTCTTATTGAAGTAAGTTAGAATCTTCCAGAGCTGGTTACTTTGTCTGGTAGTAGAATCAACATATCTAATATTTATTGATGAAGTTAGAAACCATCAACATCATTATGCTTATTGTAACTTAAGGCCAAATGAAGGTCTTTGAACATGCCTAAATTTTTTTAGTGTTCCGTTTTTATGATGATCATACAAATTAGTTTTTCACATATAGCTTTTATTTTTTCGAAGCTTTCCTGCAAAGAGTTGATTATGACGTCCAGAATAAAAAAGTAGAAGCAAAACAGAAGTTTTGCTTGAATCTCCTTTGGAGAAGCTTCGTCTAGAGATTCATAATTATATTTCTTCTTTTTTTCAATGGTCGAGCTTCTGGTTCTAGAAATTCTGATTCAGTCTCAATACTGTTACATAGGTAACGTGTATCAACCAAAACCTGTTCAAACCCCTTTTCTGATCTCATTTCTACCATAGCTTGTCTTGTTTTGTCAATCATTTCTACAACACTGCACACATCTATATTTTCATTCTGTAACATCTTACTTACGACATAGACCTTGAAGAGAACCGAGTGCCAAATGAAAATATTAACGCCAAACTTTTAAACTTTTTAGCTTCTCTGCCAAAATCAATACAAGATTTTTGGCTAATGCATGGGGTCTTTTATATAGAGATAACTCCAACAGAGTTACCGCATTTAACTTAAGGTTTGCTCGTTTTACTGGGTACATGTTTCGTCAAGATTGTTCAACGATGAGTTTAGGATGGAAGAAGTTGTAAATTTTTTATAAATGCTAAGGAACCAGACTGGGTTGTAGCCTAATTGGATATTGCAACAAAAATAGTGCAAGCACAATATCTATCTATGATGATAATATGATTTTTATCTATGATCTAATATGATCTTTGTAATAATAAGTTTGCGAAAAATGAACTCATGAAATGGAATCTGTTTGCATTAAGTGTTCTATTTCATCCTTACAAATGGAAAAAATAAATATAAAATATTTTCTACTTCTAATTTACTTTTTTATTTATTAAAATAAATATAAAAAAATAAAAAATGGTTTTCTGTAATACCCATAAAACTCAGGGATTGTGATAGAAATTGGTGTGATAATGAAGAATTTACTATTATTTATTTATTTTATTTATTTATTTAAAGAAAAGCACACTCCAGAGAAAACTCCATTTACAGAGTGCTAACAAACACACAAAGAACAAAAGTCACAACGAGTAAATAATAAAAAAATGCCTTAGAAAGCAAAAAGTAGACCACAGAGAATACATAAAATCATAAAACTTATGCAAATGTATATATAATTAAAAACGAAAACACATAATCACAAAAACTTTAAAACACACCATGACAACAAAAGTATTTTTTTAAAAAAAGTTTAAAGTTCATTTCCAAAAGGCAAGGGTCAAAAAGTCAAAACACGTAAGCACCGAGTCTAATAAAAACACACCTGCAACACTTAAGATAAAAATAAATCAAACACGGCGCCAAAAACAGAGTACAAAAATTGAAACCTATAAAAGAACATTAAAAAACTGGTCGAATACATAAGAACACGGAAAAATCAATTAGCATAAAAATCTAAAATGTTGTAGAAAGGCAAAATAAAACACATCATGTATTTAAAAGATGCAAACATTTCGACTTAAAATCACCGAGAGACATATTAAAAATGTCAAGTTCATCAGAGAACGTGTCAAAAATTTTATAAAACCTATATAACGAGAACCTGTTAATATAATGAAATTTTGAATGTAAATTTGGAAAGAACTCTGGTTTCTTAAAAATCTGGCATGCACAGCGAAATATATTGAGCTCATTATATCATTACAATCAATTTAACCATTAATAACTTTGTAAAAAAAAAGAACACAAGAAATATCTCGTCTGGAGCATAAACTAGGCATATTAAAAATATTACGTAGGAGTGAATAAGATACATCATGCAAGTAAAATCCATTTTTTTGTAAAGTAAATATCAAAAGAAGTTGTTTTGTATTCTCTCAATAATTTCAGTTTTGTTTCGGTAATTGGGACTCCACATAATACTGCAGTATTCCAGATTGGAACGAATATGATATGATATATATTATACGAATATATTATCAGCAGCAGGCCCGTTTATGGAGGCAAGGCCGCTATTTTGCCATTTAATTTGAGCCGCCCCTCACCCCATAATACCTTCCCTCGTTTTCTAAACCAGTGTATTTAAAATAAAAAAAATTCTACAACTCCTCAAAGTCAAAAAAAGAAAGAAAATGTCTTCGTAAGTAGAAGAAATTTGACTTACTTAATTAGCAAATTGGCGACAAGTTTTATCAATGTATCAGAAAAATTCCTAATGTAAAGCGATTGTTAATTATAGACTTAATATTCTTGACAAAGATGTCGCTACATATTCTCTAAAATACAAAATTTACCTAAAGTCTATTTCTTCACATACGAGTGAGAAAGATATTTATCTATATATATATATATAAAACTCAACGTATGTATGTATGTATATATGTATGTATGTGATATTTTAATTTTTTTAATTTTCTTAAATAATCTTTCAACCACACCTCATTTTAATTACTTCTACTTTCATCGTAATAAGCGCACTACAACTTTCTATTCGAGTCACGAGTATTTACCGGGGAAATTTCCTTTTCTGGGTGCTTAAACTTTGTGCGCATTCCAACTGCCCTTTTTCACTCCAACATGTAAACGAATAACAACAGCGCGCAGCCTCGCGCGTTACCTCTTATATTCTGGTCATGGAGCTACGTAAGAACTGAATCCTTTACCCATGAAGAAATATCCTCAATGTCTGAATAAAAGAAGATTGACTCAACTAACGTCTTCTCTTTGACTCAGACATTCTACATTTCACCTTTAGTAAGGATGTTACACGTATGTATGTATGTTTGTTCCAGCATCACTTCCGAATTGCTGCATCAATTTCAATGAAACTTGGCACAAAGGATACTCTATAGCTGTACCTCATACTGTAGGAGTAAATAAGCCTAAACCCCCAATTACGCCAAGAGCTTTTCCGCGAGCGCACACTGTGTCATTTTCGTAATCAAGAGGGACAAAAGTCAATTTTCTTAATTTTCTACTTAGGTGAACTTTTTGTTTATTTGCAAAAGGGAATAAACCATATTTTCTGGAACTAATGTTTATATTTCAAGAAACCGCGCCAAACAATAGAAAAAAAGTTGGACCGTCCGTCCACCTGAGCTCTTCCTGTCAAGTGTTCTAAGCGTTCGTTTCAATCAATAGAGTTTGCTCGATGTATAAATACGCTGTGCTTCTGTGTGCTAGTGGTGGTTGTATGCTGATATTATTTTTTTGAAGTATGAAGGTTAGTTTACATGAGATTTTACTTTAATACATGTTTTTATTTATTCATGAGCACCATAAGAATTGATCGTAGTTTTTTCCGAGTGAGGAAAACGTATAAGTCAGTTTGAACTTGAGTTTTAGTATATTATATCGCATTATACCAGTGTTTAATTGTGTTTTCCTGAAAGAATTACTTATAAACTATTGGATATATTTAAATTTTCTTGCGGATATTTGCGGAACTCGTTCAAATTTTCCTTCATTACAGATGACTACTCAAATTTTGCCCCGAACTTTTTTCGACGTTTGGTTTGCTAACGCAAAAGAACCAAGAACGGGTGCTTTGCTAGTTTATATATTACAAGAATTTGGTGCCCCGCCTCTTTCAGAACACAGTTTAAAAGTTATAACCAGAAATTTAAGCCAAAAAATTGAACAAAAATGGTTGAAGTAGGGCAGAAAAGGGGATGACTTCCTAAAAATGAATTCTTTGTGGTTAGATAAATGTGTATCGTTTCCTGATGTTGTCACAATGAGTATAGAAATTATTTCACATGATGGATCGAGTAGAAGAACCGGTAGACCACAAAAAGTCTACGAAAGTTGCAGCACCAGAACAAAGAGACAGGGAATTCAACACATCCTGGAAACATCAAGCCAGGAAGAGATATCGATAGCTGCTGAAGTACAGCTTCCCAGAGGAGGCAAAAGATATTCATCAGCAATTGTAAAAGAACTCTGCGATTTTTCTCCCAGAAGAGGAACAACAATAAAAAAAGCTGGGAAGCATTTTTCAAAGGCAAAGCAAACTAGCATTTCTGAAGACCAAGCGCTAACTTTGAGGGTCGACTTAAATTTGTCAACATTTCAATAGAAAGTTATACGGAAGCAAACAAAAAATACATAAGAACATGTATACAGCTTATCATAAAATTAAAGTGGCAAAACATTTGTCCTATCCGAGAGAGGTCAATGTAACAGAAACTTCTGCAGATATAAAATTACAATCCCTAATTGACCACACTATTATGCGATTCTGCGAAGTACAAGAAAATGTCTTAAAATCTATAAGAAACTTGAGATCTCTGGACATAAGCCTAGATATGCCTAGCCAGATATACTCAGTGAATGACCAAAAAATAAAAAAGATTTTATAGCAAAACCTTTCCCATATTCTACAAGATATTTTAATCCCATCAAGTTTATGTTTGCCAAAGAAACTTCGAATGTTATTAAGACAGAAGTCAAGAGGACCAAGGAGCAAGTAATACCATCTTTACTTACTAAAATTAGTATACATGACATGGAAGTATCGCCGAAACCAACGTTGAAATTCTGCATGATGGATGGGAAAATTTGTAATGGCGTAGCTGGATGTGAATCAACACAGACTTGTTACTTGTGTATTGCCAAGCCTAGTGAGATGAATGATGAAAGGATCATGCAAAAAAAATTTTAACAGAGATCTTTACTTGGGCCTGTCACCTCTCCACACTTGGATTAGATTTTTTGAATTCATATTACACCGTTCATATCATCTCGAAATAAAATCATAGCAAGTTAGAGGAGCTGAAAATAAAAAAAAATTGGCTGAAAAGAAAAATCAAGTCCAAGAGAAGTTCAAGAGTGAGTTATGTTTGTTAGTAGACGTGCCTGAACAACAAACTGGAAATACTAATGACTTTAATACAACTCGTAAGTTTTTTTGCAATGCTGAAAAGTCAGTTGAAATATCAGATGTCAACGTTAAGCTTATTAAGCGCTTCCATGTCATATTAGAGAGCATAAATAGCGGATTCTTTATTAACACAAAAACATTTTACAAATACCTGAACGAAACCAGAGAATTATATGTTAGAGAGTGCTCATGGTACTCAATGCCCGTAAGAGTGCATAAAATTCTATTTCACGGCAAAGTAATTATAGATTCGTGTATTCTTCCAATAGGTCAACTTTCGCAAGAGGCCAGAAATGAGCACAACAGGAAATTTAGAGAACTATTCACTACGAAAACATCAAGGATTGAAACGTATAAAGATTTAATTAATAGATTACTATTAACTTCAGATCCATTTATAGCAAACTTACGTGCCCGTCCAAAAGCCAAAAGTGGAAAATCAGTAATGAAGTACGTGAGCTCTTGGAGATAAGAGCTCTAGCTCCAATTGCCCAGGACGCAATCTTATCGGAATCTTCTGATACAGAAGGATCTGAAAGTGATCTCGAAGAATCTGATTTAGATTCCAAATAATCATCTAATTAATATGATAGTATGTATAATATTATATAATACTTCTCATATCTGTCTCTCTACTTATTTTGTAATTACAATTTAAAGGGGACTTGGCACCCCCAATTTTTCTACAATTTTGATCAAACTTATTCAATTTTGTAGTAGATAGATGTAAACTGTGCAGAAACTGAAATTTCTAAAATATTTTTTATTTTGAAAAATTACAACTTTAATAATTTTAATTTTTTTTAAAAAAATTAAGCCTTTTTTTAAAAAAATGCTTCTTCTCATACAATTTTTAATATTTTTTCCCAAATATTTTTCAAAGGGACCTCTCACTGTACTTAACAGAAATAGGTATCGGATTTTTGATTTGTACATTAGTTTCAGAGAAAAAAATTGTTAAAAATTTTGTGAAAATTTTTGGAAAATATCAGATTTTTTCAATTTGTACATTTTTAAAAAAATTTTTAAGCAAAATTTTTACAAATCCATCCCTAATTCTATGAAGAATGCATTTGAGAGTGAACAGAAAAAAATTCAAATAATTAGAATAAAAAGAGATCGACTTTTAGCATTTTGTAGCAGACACAATTTTGGAAAAAAGCAAACTGAGGAAAACAGCTTTAAAGTTTTAAAAACAATAAAATTGTAATAAAAACAACTTATATCAAGCTAGTTTTTTCAGAGCAATAACCTGGCATTTGCGAGTTTTAAGTTATTAATTTTATTAATATTTATTATTACTATAATTATTAATTAGCATAATCATTTATGGGGCTAATTAGAAATTTTTTTTAAAAATGCGAAAAATTTAACTTTTTCAAATTTATTTAGTCAAAATATTTAATAAATGATATGCAGTACTATTTATCAAATATCCATTATAACAGATAAAAAATTAAAAGCATTTTATTGAAATTTTATTGACAGTGAGAGATTCAAACAAAATGAGAAGCGATGATGATGATATGCTTAATAAATAATAAATAAACGAAAGCAGTGAAACAGTAAACAAACAAAGATTAAACTGCTACGGTTTGAAACAACTATCTTGCTTTTTTTATGGAAACATTTAGGTGGCTTTGCAAACTTGCACATAAAATATGCATGATTTAAACATTGGAAGTGGGCGTGGCACGTTATGAAATGTTAGACAAAATAACTTCATATCTCACTAAATATTTGTCTGATTGTTTTGAACTATCCAGATTATTAAGTCAAAGGTTCGAGGATCACTTTCCACTCAAAATTTGAAAATCGATATTTTCATTGATTTTCCTGAATTCTTAGGGTGCCAAGATCCCTTAAATATTTATAATGTTTTTTCATGGTTTACTTAATTTCATTACGTAATGAACATCAATAATGTTGTATTGTTATGATTTATAGTTATATTATGTTAGAATATATGTCGAAAACCTTTATCGGGCTTTTATATTTCACACAAAAATCTTAATCGTTTATTTAACCCACTGAATTTGGACTAAATAATTTTGTCTCTCTAGATTACGAAAATAACACACTGTGGAGCGGCAGGAAGTTTTGATGCTTCGCTTTTGGTGGAAAGGTTTTGCGGAAAGTCATGAAGTAGCAGGGGAATTTTTATATAATTAGAAAGTATCATCATGAGAGATTCAAGTTGTTATACTGCTTTTGAGACCTTGTTTTGTGGTCCCTGAGTTGTCAAAAAAGATAGGATTCTACGCGGTTGCTTTCTTCATCGAAATTCCGATCGCCATTTTTATTGGCAGCTTCCAAGTGAAAAAGAGTGTTAAGCTTATCGGGTTGTTCGAATCCCCGTAATTTTCAAACTGCGTTTTACCGTCTGTGGATCTTATTTGTTTTAATACTGAAAAGATCTAGACTTAAGACCCAACTTTATTGTGGACTCTTATGTGAAGGCTATTTTTCTTTTTTCCCCAATAGTTTACGACTGTGTTTACGGTATTATTTTCTGACTTTACTTATACTGTGTGTCTGTGTTCACCATTGTTTCTCTGTTTGATTTCTTGTATTTAGGAGCAATGTCTTCTGATGTAAAGAAAAAGATTGCATTTTGCGATTTCCACTCAAAGTGTGAGGATATCGTTGATGATTTTTTTAAAGATATTATTGCTAAGATAGATGATATTGATAAATACTGTAAAGCAAAAAATTGAATTCCGTTGATCAATCAGATTTGGCCAATCTCTTTGATTATTTTTTAGATATAATTATCAAAGATAGAGAAGATAGTATTAAGTTGGGATCAAAAGTTGATCTTGAATCTAGTATAGTAGAAACAGATGCTGAGACATTATACTTAACGATTAAAGATTTGGAAAGGCAAGTAGCCTATACCGAAGGTAAGTTAGCAAAGACTGACAAGGCAAATAAAATAGTTACTGATGTATGTAAAGAAAATGCAAGACTATTTAAGAAAATTGAGGAGATGTCAAAGGCTCCTGTGCTATCGTTTTCAGAAATGGTTCAGCGTGAAAAAAGTCCTCGCCACACACGGAATATCGAACCTCAAAAGAAAAGTGCATTAGTAATACGTCCAGAAACTTCTAGTACCCATGATGAGACAAAAAAAATTGGTTAATGAAGTAACATTGAATAATTTACCTGTTAAAATAAAAAAATCAAAAGAATTTCAAATGGTGGTGTAGTCGTGGAATATGACACTGACAATTATATAGATCAATTAATAGCGCAGTTTCCAAAGTTAGACTCTAGAAATAATGACTTTACATGTAGTATGCCTAAAACGCTCAGTCCACAGTTTATTTTCTTAGGAATCAATAAAGTCGTTACAAAGGAGCAATTGGGTGATGCTTTTGTGTCTAAAAATGATCTGCTTAAATCAGATAATCATGGATATATACTATCCTATTTTTCGTTTTTCCAACAATTGCCTTTCGCACAGGACTGGCCCCAAAAATCTAGATTAATACCACACATATCAGTTCCCAATACTAATTGGCATTTGATTGTTGGAATTCCAATTCTAGGTTGTTTTTTCATAGTAGTAATAGTCTATAATCAAACTACATTTTGTATTTCATTTGTATGATTATTCAGAAGTTAATTTGATTTAAATTTTTATACTAATATATATATACATTGGAAATATAACACATGTTTTGATTAATTGAGATAATATATATATATATATATATATAAATGTAATTAAAGATGTAGAAATATCTAGTGTACAAACTTTTGACTTGCAGGTTTTATTTAATATTATAGATATTGAAGATTTGATTAATTCCCAAGTAAATATACACAAAGATTTTGGTCTTAAAAAAGATATTAGCATTAATAATTTTGAAAATATTATTAATCTTCTTCTAAAAGAAAATTATATCTTTTTTGATAATAGGATTTTCCATCAAATTAAATATTACTTAAAGGAGGTCCAGTTAGCAATAGTTTAGCAAATATTTAGCTACCCTACTATGAGAAAGATTTTATTAATTATTGCCATTATATATTATTTCGTTATATAGATGATTTAATATTATTCAATAAAGAAATAGACCTTAAGCCACAAATTAACTCCTATCCTGATTATTTAAAACTAATCAAACTAATGACAATGAAGTAGCTGAAGGATTTCTAGATTTAGATATAAAAGCTATAGATAGTAAAATTGTAACAAATATCTTTGATAAAAGAAGTGCTATTAATTTTCAAATTAATAAATTTCCTTTTTGTGATAGTAATCTCCGCATTTCTGTCTTCATGAATTTAGTGAAAAATTATATAATTAGAAATAATAATTTGGTAAGAGACAATGGTAATAGAAATAAGAACATAAAATATTTTACAGTTTTGTATTGATCTATGGAGTGCCAAAATTTTTTAAGAGTATATAGATAAGAAATATTTAGGACACGTAGAATAAAACATTCATATTGGTATTTAATGGAATATTGGTAATTCTTCCCTTGTAGGTTTGTGTTTTTCCTATATGACTTGTAACGTGTAATTTTATTCAAATTTTGTTATTGATTTATTAGTTTCAGATTTACTACATAGATGGCGCCAGGATTTATAAATTGAAATATTCCTTAATACTAGACAAGATTGCCAATATTCAAAGAACAGTAATTTAGAAAAATATTTGCATTACATTTTTAACAGGTTTTGAGATTTTTAATATAGGCGTCATGCTAATTCTTTAATAACAAAATTAATTATATTATTTGGTCAATTTATGTTTATTCATAGAAAGAAATCTAGTTTTGGCAATCTGTGAAGTCAAGCTATGTAGCGGATTATATTAAAAATATGGAATTCTGGTAAGGATGGGTAGAGACACTGATTCGTTAATTCTTAATGAATAAGTATGGGTATTTTATTGAAGGATGTTATTTATTGTTTTCAGTGCAATGTAATAGTGCAATATATTGTTGTATTACATATTTTTAATTTTATTACTTTCCATGTAGTGTTGTTTTATTGTTAGGGTTAGTATATGATTTTTCTTTCTAAATTCTTTCATTTTAGGGTAAATTACCCTGCCTTTTTTAAAAAAAAAAAACTTTAGTAACAGGGATAGCTTGTACAGCAAAATTAATTTAACCTGGCTAAAGCTTGTCCACAGCCAAGCTGCTAAATTAATTGTTGAAAACTCCATATACTTTGATTGCCTTTTTCAATATTTTCGATAGCAACCGGGTTCTTTTACATGTTAACATATAAATGTTTAAACTTATTTTTTGTTCATGGAATCTATAGTATTTTCAATTCTTTAGATTTTGTTTTAGATTTGGTTGTATTGTGTAAATAATTAATTTTTAGTATAGGATTTGCTTTTTGATATGTCTTGTTTACATTGTTTTTGTATGATCATATATAACTAGTTATATTTAGTATACTAGTTATATTATATATATATAAAATTAAATATTTTCCAAGCAATCAGGTAACATTTTCAATATAAACACTTATTCAATTAATAATTAAAATTAAAAATAAAATAATGTAACTTTATCAATAATCATACAATGAAATACAAAAAGATAGATTAAAAACTCATGTATTTATACTTTTTTGATTACTATTACTATGAAAAAGACAACCCAGAAATTGAATTCCAACAATCCAATGCTTATCAGCCTTGTGAACTAATGTGTCGCATTAATCCGAATTTTTATATATATATTCTAAGTTCATGATCAATTTTTCTATTAAGTCTAAATATGGTGGAAATTGGATCATTAATATTGAACCCGATATTTATGGATGTATTGAAAAAGGTAGGAGTCTTTTCTTCGAGTGGGGGTTCCATCGAATCGATTTCCACTCGGCGAGATATTGTAAAAAGTGTGATTCTGTTTGCAACTCTAAAGCTAAATGTGAAGAAACACCAAAATGTGTGAACAAAAAGCTACAAACAAGTGTAGGGACAATCATGCCCCCAGCACTTGTAATAAAATAGAATATCTGAGTTGTAAACCTAAATTTAAAATTTCGTTAAAAGGATGCTATTGATCATTTTGTCAAAGCACAGGAAATGTCCCATCTAGGTTGCAGCAATTAATAGAATTATTATCAATATCGACTTTTGGGTATCTTAGGTTTCTCCAAATCAATGTTAACCATTCCCGGGCTACGCTCTGCCATTCCTTTGTGGTCGCTAAGGAAAACATTTTTGATTTTGTTTGCATTCAAGATCCGTATATTAGTATTAATTCTCGTCTCTCTGGAGGTAGATGCTATGAAATGTTTTGTTCTTTAAATAATAAATCCTATACTAAAAATTATTACTACTAACTTATTGTCTTAATAAAGATTTGAAATTTTTCTGGGTCATAATACAAATCATACTGTAGGTTTAATTGTTAAACTTGACAAATTGGAAATTCAAATTATTATTGCTTATTTTCCTTCCCACGACGATATTGATTTGTTGATTCATGAATTTTATAATTTTAATGCATTAAATAAAAATGTTTTAATTTTGGGTGACTACATTTCGAGATTACTCATCTGGAATTATGATTTTGAAGATGTTCGTGGGAGACCATTATAGATTTTACTAATTTGAACAACCTGTTGATTTGTAATAATAAAGACTCTCCGCCCGCCTTTGTGTCACAAAATGCCGGGTTGATTTAACTCTCCCCAATGGGGTCATTTTTAATCATATTAAACAATCGGAAATTTTAGATATTGAGTCTTTCAGTGGCCACCGTTATGTTGGTGTGCAGCTTGATTTTGGTACTTCAAATATTAATGATTATATTTTAAATGCAATAAAAATAAATTTAATAATAATTTTAGGAAACTTTTACCTGAATTGTATAAATGATTAGGTGAAGTTAGTGACCGTAATTCTATTGATTTGTTTTCTGAATTTTTTGTAAATAGTGTCTCAGATTGTGTGTTTAGATCCTTTCTAAAGAAAGTTAGGGCTGGTTTTCCAGGAAGTTTTCTGTCTGGAATCGTGTTCTTAGGTCTTTAAGAAACAAGGTAACGGCCTTGTACAAACGATATCATTCTTTGAGAAATGATTTGAGATTTAATATGAATGGCCCTGAGGTTCAGGCTGCGGGCTCCCTCTACAGGAAAGAGAGAGCTATTTTTAAGAATAAGCTTCTTTACTTTAGAACATTAGCCTGTAGAAATTTTTGTATTCACCTTAATGAGAAATTTGGTACAATTTTCAAATTTGCATTTAAGAAATGTAAAAAACTTAATAATCTAGAGGTAAGGTAAATAATGTTGTAAATCCCCTACTTGAGTTGAGGGTTCAAACCTTAAAAAATAATTTTTTTCCAGATGATCTTTGTTTTTGTTTATGCTCTATTCTCCAAACCATGACCTTCTGAATCTTTTAATAGAAGATTTAAATATTGTTTTTAGTAATTTGAAAGGGGGTAAGGCCCCAGGTCTGTACCGTCTGGAATATAAAATGATGAGTGCTGTTTTGGAAAGAGATAAAAGATTATTACTGAAAATTTTCAATTTGTGCTTTCTTCCTATTTTCCTAAAAATTTAAAATTGCTAGGGTCTTCTGGCAAAAACCAGGTATAGACCCTAGATTGGTAGGGTCTTACAGACCCATCAGTTTACTTCCTTTCATGGGTAAAATATTAGAACGTTTATTTTTATTGAAATTTCAGCGTTGGTTTTATACCAATGTTGTTATTCATCCTAACCAATACCGTTTTAGGGAAAATAGGTGCTGCGAGCTAGCCGTGTCAAAAATTATTGCTAAAATTCAGTCTTTAACAAATGATTTACATTCCGCCATGGTGTCTGTTGACATCAAGGCTGCTTTTGATAATATGAATTGGACTATTTTGCTTGGTTTATTTGATAAAAAGCATGTACCTTTTGCTAATAGAAATTTAATTTATTTTTATTTA
Source organism: Araneus ventricosus (assembly GCA_013235015.1). Classification (NCBI taxonomy): domain Eukaryota; kingdom Metazoa; phylum Arthropoda; class Arachnida; order Araneae; family Araneidae; genus Araneus; species Araneus ventricosus. Next base: position 198,316 of record BGPR01001354.1, on the reverse strand, counting down.
ACCGGTAGGTGTGTTGTTTTCAACGATTATAAATTGTTTATTTAAAACGAGATTTTTAAAGGGTGTCCTCAGGCTCTGTCCTGGCTCCTTTTTGTGGAATTTTTATTTCAATCATGTCTTACAACTTAATAATGATTTTTTTTATCTTCAAGCCTTTGCCGTCGACCTGCAGCTTGTTACTTTTGGTTGTACCAGAGAAATTTTGGAATTAAATACTAATAATGCTGTTGATTTGATTTTCAAAGAATTAAATTTTTGAAATTAGAGGTCGCTTCTGACAAGTGCCAAGCATTGGCTTTTAGGTCAATTAGTTCGAGGTCTTTGTCTAAACACAATAAAACAGTTTTTAACAGAAATCCAATTTTTAAATTAACAGCAAATCTGTTAAAATCACTAAAACTTTGAAATATCTTGGAATTCTTTTTGATAACAAATTAACTTGGAATCTGCATATTTTTTATCTTCACCGAAAAGTTTATAATCTTTTTTAAAATTTTAACTGTTTAATTGAGCCTAATTGGAGTATTTCTCCTTTTTTACTTAAATTTGTATCATACAGTTGTAGAAAAGGCCTTACTCTATGGCTCTGCTGTTTGGGGGTGGGCCTTAACTAATGCTCAAATTTTAAAATTACATTCGATCCAAAGAATGTTTCTTCTAAAATTGTCTATATCTTGTAAAACTACACCAACTAACGCATTAAATATAATTCTTGGCATTCCATCACTTCATGTGGTCATTAAATCTTTAGTCACTAGATTCAACATTTGAAAACTAAGATCAGACAGACATATCGAACTGATAATTAATTAAAGTTGGACATTTATAGGGATATTAAATGCATTCCTTCTAATGAAAAGATTGTTATACTTGAAAAAGATTTTGTTTGTGATTACGTAGTGTACACAGTTGGATCCAAGATTGATGGAAATGTTGGGTTCTCTGTGTGTATATTTTAAAGGAATTCTCTCCTGCCTGTACATTGTTATGAATTGATTATATTTAACTCTGCTTTCTAGGCTGAGTTGTCTGCAATTGATTTTGTCAACGCCTGGGCATTGCACAAAAATCTTAAAATTAAAATTTTTACAGATACAAAGTCTTCCATTGAGGCACTTAGAAATCAAATCCAACTTTGTTTTGTCGGTCAAAGAACATTTGCACAAAGCTAAGGATTTTGCCAGTCGCGTCTGGGTGAAAGCGCATGCCGGTAACCCGGGCAAAGAGCTGGCAGATCACTTTGCTAAAATTGCTTCTTTTTGCGGTACATATATTCCTCTCAGGCTGACTAAAAGTACTGTAGGGGTAAATAAATGCTAAACCAATTCCTCAGAGTAGGTTCGGGAAAAATCTTCAAAATACATGTAAACCCTTGGGCCGATTGGCATAATGTTGCGTACGGCTAGAGAGAGTTTGATTAATTTTGGTACATATACTTCTAATTAGCCAACTAAAAATACTGTAGGGCCAAATAAATGCTAATCTAATCTATGATGTTAGGGTAGGAAAAAGTCGTTTAAATACATGTGGCAAATAGACAATTCATATGGAATTTGATTCTACTTGGGGCATTTGATGAAACATTATAAATATGTGCCTCAGAAGCGAAATAAAAGCACTTTAGCACAAATACTTACTCAATACCTCAAGTAAGGTGGAGCAAAGACACAGGCCGATTGACGCAAAACTCGATACTGCTGTATCGATTTTGATGAAACTTTGGAACGCACATTCCTTTTTAACCGACATGTAGCACTATTGGGGGAAAATAAGCCCTAAGCCAGTCCTACAGGGTAGGTTGGTGCAATGTCTCTTAAATACACGTAAAGAAATGGATTGAAGGAAAGGAAGCATAACTCGCAGGTTTCAACATGTCTATCTAAAAATATGGAGGGATTCAATCATTTTCAATCAACCCTTTAGGATGATAACTACCGATGAGATATGCAGAAATGTTTGTTCAGAACGGCTGGAGCAATTTTGATGAAACATGTTTCATTAGTTTATTAAGTTAATTGTTATAATGTTATTTTCAAAAAGACTCCAACATTGTTCAACAACAACAAAAAAGAATACTGTATTAATAAATGGGCCCTATATTGCACTATTCTGGGTTGAATGGAGGTCAGTCATTGAAATACATTGAGCAAATGGACCAATTAGCACGAACTTTATGGTCAAGGTTTCTAAAATAATGAGATACCCTTCAAAATTGGTAAATAATGCAAGAAATATATGCAATATTGTTATACTATGATATAAGATATATGAGAGAAACGAGAGAAATTTTGTAATATTAATTCATGGATCTTTACATAAAAAATTGATTCTCACAAGATATTCTCGCAATTAAATAAAATTAATAAACATTTTGTTATTTATAAATAATAATTGAGATTCCGGTCTTACAAAAGATTTTGACTGTGGATTTATTTTCCATTTGAAATAACTTCTGTGATTCGGAATCAATTTTTTCTTCCAAAATATGTACTAATAATGCGTCAGATAAACTATTTCTAGATAACTTTAAGTTTTCTAACGCTCTTAGATTTCTTTTTACAATGTCTACAAGATTTTTTAGTTGCCTTGGAGAGTCATTTACTTTTCCTAATGATAGTAAATTTGTTATAAGTGTGTCTATAACAGCACGCTTGCTTTCGTAGCGCGTATCTAAGGCCAAAAGTAAAGACTGAAAAGTATCTTGAGGGCTTTCAATGAGCTTTGCATCACCTCTTAATGACGCTTTCAAATAACAACACTTTGAGTGTCATTTAAGCTTTCATTATTGCCTATGATAGACATAAATTGAGTTTTAAATGATTCATATTCCTCATATTTACCTGGAAATTCAGGCAAGGGTAAATCTGGAATTTTTAGTTTTGGTTTGTGAACAGTCATCGGCACATTGTCAGCATTAGGTGCTCTGCAATGCTTAGTTATTAAAATTTTAAATTTTACCTGCAGATCTTCAATTTCTTCTTCCATGGTGCAGATAACATCCTGGGATTCTTCCAAGTTAGTACTTTCTGGTAAATCCAAATAGTCTGCTGGAAGCTTTTCCATTTGTGCTTTCAGTTCTAGCACATTTTGCAACTTTTGATTCTGTAGCAGCTCTCTCTACGTATGACATTATCTTTGTTGTCGCGAAGCTTAGTTTCCAAAACTGGCAACAAAAAGAGTTGTGATAAAAACGAGACGGATGAATAAAGTTCGATGTTTGTGATTCTAAACGCCTTCTTTATTTTGGATTTAAATATGCCTAAATCGTTCCTGAAATATAATTTATTTTATTAATTTATCCCATGTATTAACAGCGCATAAGCGCACTACAAACTGGTGACCCTAGTGAATAGTTTCTTCTAACCGTCGAAATCATGGATGACGGCGAAACTTCTGTTTCGAACACAACCAGTGAAAAATATGAAGCGAACAAGGTAAGCGTTAAAATTCCACCTTTTTGGGAAGAAAATCCTGAAATTTGGTTCTTCCAAGTTGAGGCACAGTTCTCAATCGCTAATATTACCCAGGATCAGACTAAATTTAACTATCTTGTAGCACAATTGGAACCCAAAGTAGTCGAAAACATATGTGATATCATCCAAAGTGAACGGAATGATAAATACGTAGCTGCAAAAGAACGATTGTTAAATACTTTTAAAGAAAGCGAGGAAAAAAGTATCACAAAATTGCTTAAAGGCATTTCTCTTGGCGATATGAAACCTAGCCAATTATTGCGTAAAATGAAATCACTTGGCGGAACAAATATAACGGATAAAGTTTTGCGAACTTTGTGGCTTGGCAAAATGCCAGAATCCATTAAAAATATTTTGGTTGTGAGTAACGAGAACTTGGATAACTTATCGATAATGGCGGATAAAATATTTGAAATGAACTCGACGACAGAAATTTATTCTGCTGCTGCAGACAATTCTGTAATGAATACTGTGCTTGATAAAATCTCTAATTTAAAAAACAGATTTCGGAACTAAATGTTCACAGACGGTCTAGAAGTAAATATCGTCACTCTGGCTTTAATCGAAGCAACAGCCGAAGTCATTCGCGAAAGAAATATAATCCCAATGGATCATACTGTTACTATCACTTTAAATTTGGTGATAAATGTTATCCTGATAAATGTAAAAGCCCATGTAGCTGGAAAGCGTCGGAAAACTCCGACCAGCAGTAGATTCGACGGCAGGTTCTGCTGCAGATGAATTAAAAGATTGCCGTAACTACCGATTATTCGTTACCGATAAACAAACCGGTTTACGCTTTCTTGTGGATAGCGGTGCTGACTTATCCATAATTCCAGCGACATCAAACCATAAAATATGTAATTCCTTTAAATTGTATGCTGCAAATGGAACAGTAATACCCACTTTCGGTTTCAAAATTTTCACTCTGGATTTAGGCCTGCGTCGGTCATTCCAATTTCCTTTTGTGATCGCTAAAGTGGATCGAGCCATTTTAGGCGCAGATTTTTTAACTAAATTTCAATTGATTATTGATATGCATAACAAAAAATTAATAGATGGTGTCACAAATTTATCTATTCGAAGTCATATTGCGTGCGTAACAAGTGCGGATAGCATAAGCACGACTGACAAAAAGTCTCGATATGCAAATTTGTTATTACAGCATCCGAAATTAACAAAACCAAATCTCTTAATTTGCAACTCAAAACATAACGTAAAGCACTATATAGCTACTAAAGGCCCTCCTGTTTTTTCAAAAGCTCGCCAATTAGATGGAAATAAACTAAAATTGGCCAAACAGGAATTCAAATTTATGTTAGAAAACGATATAATTAGACCTTCAAAGTCACCATGGGCCAGTCCACTTCATTTAGTATCTAAGAAGGAAGGAAGTTTGCGACCGTGCGGGGACTACAGGCGATTAAACTCACAAATGATTCCCGATCGTTACCCTATTCCAAGAATAGAGGATTTTCACCATATATTAAAACAAACGAAAATATTTTCGAAAATTGACTTATTTAAGGCTTACTTTCAGATTCCAATTTCTGAAGACGATAAACAAAAAACAGCAATAATAACGCCGTTTGGGTTATACGAGTTCAACGTAATGAGCTTCGGATTGAGAAACGCCCCATCTACGTTTCAACGATTCATTAATGAAGTGATTTTCGGATTGGACTTTGTTTTCGCATATTTAGATGACATTTTAGTAGCTTCTTCAACGGAAGATGAACATTCAGAGCATCTAAAAGTAGTTTTCTCTCGATTAGAGCAATATGGTCTTCGTATAAATCTGGTCTAATTAATTTTTATAGCAGATATATCAAAGATGCTGACAAAAATCAGGCGGTACTCCATGAGTATTTAAAAGGTACCAAGAAAAAAGATAAAAGCCAAATTCCGTGACCAAAGAAGCAAAAGAAAAATTTGAGCAATATAAAAAAGATTTAGCAAATGCTACATTATTAAGTTTTCCTAATCCTGATTCACCATTAGCTCTCTTCACTGATGCTTCAGACTACGCAGTTGGATCCGTACTGCAACAGTTTGAAGAAGACTGTTGGAAGCCTTTAGCCTTCTTTTCCAAAAAGTTAACTAATGCTCAGAAAGGATATAGTACTTATGACAGGGAACTGTTAGGAATATACCTTTCGATCAAACAATTCAAGCATATCTTAGAAGGAAGACACTTTGCAATATACACTGATCACAAACCTTTGATGTTTGCTTTTCAGCAAAAGAATGAGAAAGCCTCACCTAGACAACTACGTCATTTGAAATATATATCAGAGTTTTCAACCGATATTCGTCACATTGGCGGAAAAGAAAATATCGTTGCAGATTCGTTATCCAGGATAGAATCTATCTCTGAAATAGATTATGATAAAATTCCGGATGCACAAATAGAAAATCAAGATCTTAACGAGCTACGCTCGGAACCATCTTTACATTTTAAGCAATATCCTTTGGACTCTGGTAAGCTACTTTGGTGTGATATTTCAACCACAAAAATTCTTCCATTTATACCTCAAGATTTTCGGATGCACATATTTCCAAAATTACACAGCTTGGCTCACCCTGGTGTGAAATCTACAGTCAAACAAATAGCTTCTAGATTTATTTGGCTCAACATTCGAAAGGATATCACCCAATGGCCAAATCTTGTATCCATTGTCAAAAGAACAAAATTAATAGACATACTCGTGCACAAATTGCCACTTACAAAGAAGTTGATGATAGATTCAGTGTCATCCATGTTGACATCATAGGCCCGTTTCCTACTTCTGAAGGGAAAACGTACTGCCTTACCTGCATCGATCGATTCACATGTTGGATAGAAGTTATTCCGTTAGCAAATGTGACAGCTGAAACAGTAGCTCGAGAATTTTATGATCACTGGATTTCACATTTTGGAATGCCGTACAGTGTAATCACTGATCAAGGTAGTCAGTTTAGATCTGAACTCTTTAAAAACATTGGTATTATTTGTGGATTTAAAGTATGCACAACCACAGCATATCACCCACAATGTAATGGAAAAATTGAAAGGATCCATCGGACCTTAAAGGCTGCGATCAGAGCACACAATTCTATTAAATGGACTCAAACCTTATCAACAGTTTTGTTGGGACTAAGATCGGCTTTAAGTGGTGGTACAAATTACACCATTGCACAAATGGTTTATGGACAACCTATCAAGTTACCAGGAGAATTTTTTGAGAATTCAAAAAGTATCTTGGATACCGATACGTTTGCTAAAGAACTACAGAAACAAATGCAACTGTTAAAACCACTAGATACTCGCCGACATCATTCTCAAAAGATTTTTGTTCATAAGGACTTGCATACTTGTACACATGTGTTCATACGCATTGATAGAGTTAGGAAATCATTAGAACCTCCTTATGATGGACCTTTTCCAGTTGTGAAAAGACATGACAAGTATTTTACTGTAACAATCAAAGGCAAGGATATCACTATATCTATAGACAGATTAAAACCAGCATATTTGCTGTTAACTGAGGTAGACGTGCCTCATCACAAGAAATTAGATACTGCACCAACATTGCCCAACGAAAATCTGACTGCCCATCAAGAAACTGAAAACAACAATTGGATTTGTTGGACAAAGATGTTCAGAAAAAAACAACACGCTCTGGTAGACGTGTACGATTCCCAGCGCGTTACAAAGATTAATTGCATATTATTCATTGTTATTTCATATTCATTTCATGTATTTTTTATATTTGTAAATGTATATATTTTCTTTCTTTTCATATTTGTATACAATTGCATATAAATTGAAAATTTTGCTATTTTTGCAAATTGTAACTGTATCGTAACTATGTTGTTACTGGGGAAGGAGTGATGTAGCAGCTCTCTCTATGTATGATATTATCTTTGTTGTCGCGAAGCTTAGTTTCCAAAACTGGCAACAAAAAGAGTTGTGATAAAAACGAGACGGATGAATAAAGTTCGATGTTTGTGATTCTAAACGCCTTCTTTATTTTGAATTTAAATATGCCTAAATCGTTCCTGAAATATAATTTATTTTATTAATTTATCCCATGTATTAACAGCGCATAAGCGCACTTCAATTCAGAATAATTTCTGACTCTTCTGGCGTGGCTGGCGGTTCATAGGACTCCGCAGCTTTATTTAGCCTTGTTACTCTATCCTTGATCGTTCCGAGCAGGCGGTTTAGTTTTTGCAGCATATTTTTACCCATATATCTCCGGGTCGCTCGGGCCAATAGATGGAGGATAGATCAGAGGGTAAATAAGAACAGTAGACTGTTAATTAAATAAATTTATTATAAACAAAACATGAACGATCAAGGAACAATTTAAATAAATTCTTAAGTAGTAACATTTAAAGAGAGACGATTCTCATTCCCAAGGGGGAATACGACACAGGGGGCTGTTCACTTAGGCGATCCGAAAGAGAACGAAGTCCAATCAACTTCGCACCCCCAAGGACACGAAAGTGGACAGCTAAAGTTTATTAAACTCTGCACCCTCAAACGACGCGAAACTCCGCGGCGAATAGAAGGACGCGTAGGCGTCAACAACCTGTAAAAGACCGAGCTACGCAAGGTACTCCGGGTACTACGCAGGGCTAGTAAGAAAATAAAATATGAATATGTATACAGGGTGATTTGCTACTAGTGCGACAAACTTTCAGGTGTTTTAGGGCCCAAAAGGACGATTCAGAGTCATATAGCACCGCAGGGTCCGTAATGCCTTCTAAATGAGCTATGGTTAAAATGAAAAAAGAACAGAAACAGCAACACGTTAGTGTAACCGAAATAATTTTAATGAAAAATTTTACAATGGCAATAAACGTGGCATGCTACACAAGGGGTTCAGAATTTCAACCAGAAGAAGTCACACAAGTTTCACAGCGGTTCCGCATGGACTTTCTACCGTTCTGAAAGATTCCTGGAAGTCTCTCCTCTCCCCGGCAATTACAGAGATGCGTGAGACGAGGTCTTCAACTGAATCAACGGGGGTATCGTACAACAGTGTCTTCATTTGAGAACACAATAATAAGTCCAGGCATGATAGGTCCGGCGATCTAGCAGTCCAATGAAATGGATCACCACGGCATATCCAATAATGCCCAAATGTAACGTTTAGGTTCTGACGGACCATTTGGCCATTTTATCAACCTGGAACGAAACTGAGAGGCGCAACTTTGCAGGAACCGTTTCTCGTAACTGCGCAAAGATGCGCGCCCGTTACAGTCCACAGCTCCATACGCGAGAGGTGCATGTCGACCATTTCTACGTTTGAACACTCATCCTACTACCTCGAGAACCGGTTCGCAAATCCTGTCAACCTGCGGAATCGCTAGCGACCTTCCGTTTAACGCCCTCTGCCACATGACGAAGGCATTTCGGAACCTGCAATGCTATGTTATTCCGAATCGTCTGTGCCCCTGTAAATTTTTCGCACTGGTAGCGAGAAACCCTGTATATAGTAAAACAATGTAAAAAGTAAGCATTTATTATTAAATTGCATGTATTATACTTATTCCGCTAAATAAACTATTAAATTAAAATTGCTCTCTTCTTACTTTCTCACTTGCAAGTTCCTCAATAAAACCATTTAATTTCTTCGCCACATCTTTCTCTGTCGCAATTAAACCTAAATTACTCAATCTCTCTTAGCACATCGATGATCTAAAGTAAGATTTAATTATTTTCAATTTACACAAATGCCTTTCGCCTGTTGCATCTGTGAATGTAGAGTTAATTATATTTTTAAGGCAGCGGAAAAGAATGAAATTATGAATTTAAATCATATTTGCAACAATAGATTTCAAATTTTTTAAGTATTAGTGATATCATCATTAATTATTTTGCATATCATTAATTCATTATACAAGTCATCATCATCAATATCCCTAGATAAGGAATTGCCATTCGAATGTTGAAAAAATTTGTGCGGAATTTTACGTCATTTCTGGACACATTCCCAAATACAATTAGAAATTTAATTAATGTGTTACTTACTTTTAAGGAGTTAAATGTATCTTGAATAAAATTCAAAGCAGTATTCACAATTGTTAATTAACCTTTAGTCTACGGGGACATAAACCAAAAGAACTCCGTTGAATGCGGGGACACTTGACCGACGGCGGCCGGCCTACCCCTGAGGGTGTAAGACACCACAAGGACAGCAGGGCAAAGAGAATGAACCTCAGACAACAGAATAACCCCTTTTACCCAGCCCCCACGAAAAGCATTTATTCAATTTTCATAAGAAGGTACAAAAACGCGAGACTGGAAGTATGCAATGGATACAGAGTAAACAAATTTAAACATAGATAAGAAAATAATACAATAATAATGCAATTTAACCCATCTGGGTCAAGACCCAAGAAAAACTCTGTTCATTAGAACAGAAATAAGACAAAGCAAAAACACATTAAGAACAAACAAAACTAAACATTAAAACCACACTGGAACATATATACAACGGCCCGTGGGTAGAAGGCAGAGGTACAGGGACCCCGAAAGTCCCAAAAGGTGAGGAGGGTAACAAGCACATCCACAGAGCAAGTGAACTTCATAAGCTAATAAGAGGCAAAAAATCCAATATAACAAATTATATACTGCACCTAAAGAAAACTTTTCATATTCTAAACAGTAATTAATAAAAAATTCATAAACACCACTGAAATAAGACTCACATCAAGAATAATTCATAAAAAGACCCCAAGATCAATAAACAGTTATAAATAATTTTAAATGTTTAATATTAACACTTTCAATTTTTATAAGTAGAACAGAAAAAATCCAATCATCCAATAAGAACACCTTTTTAAAAAATTCAGTGAAATATAAAAATCCAAACATCCAATAATAACACATTTTCAGCAAATTCAATAAAATAAATAAATTTAATAAATTAAGTAAAATCAATAAACACAAATTCAACAGAAATCCAGCACACCTTCAAAATATAGATATACCAATAAAAACATCGTAGTAAAAAAACAGAAACCAAAGGTACATAAAAAACAAATTACAAAAATTTAATCATTCAGATTTAAACCTTCAAAAATTAAACTGCGAATCCAAGCCAACCAGAGAAACACCGAAAAAAAGATCATTATAAATTCTCCTGGAGATCCTGACAGATCCTTCTGGAGACAGAACAAATATTCCCCAGCCTCACAACTGAAGATTTACATTTAAAGCCATTTGTGAACCAAACGCGTCTATTTGATAAAGAAGGACGGGTCGCATGGAAATACACAGTATAAGAGCAGTCGAACTCGATGTGGTCGGCATCCCCTAGAGCAACAGAAATGCAGTTTAGACTATTGAGAATTTTAAAACGGTGCAAATTGAAAGGAAAAGGACCATGCCCAGAAATAAAGAAAGATAGAAATCGATTATGTGTTAAAAGTTTACAGTCAACCAAAGGGACAAATTCCTGAACCCTGACACTTCTGTCAGAGTCATCCCAATGTTGCTGCCAATTTTCCAAAATATAAGTTTTAATGTATTTTTTTAAATAGGAACATTAAGATAGCCGGAACATTGAGATCGTTAACCTCTGGAGTTGCGAGTTTCGCAAACTGGTCATCCAATTCGTTACCTGGAATTCCAGCATGTGCTTTTACCCAGGACAAACCGTGTGGCCCAGTTTCCCTAAGCATATTATTTTTAATTTCATTAATAAATCAGGACTTGGAATTAGACATTTTAAAACTTCAATTGAAGACAAACTGTCGATATAAATATTAATTTTATAACTGTTTTCCAGAGCTCAGCCTGCAGCAAAATTAATTGTCGCAAAATCGGCCTGAAATACAGAATTATAATTCGCCAATTTAAACTTAAAAGAAATAATAAGGGCATTCTCCTTAAAGATGCACACCGCCGCACAGTGTGTTGTTTTCGTAATCTAGAGGGACAAAAGTCAATTTTCTTACTTTTCTACGCAGGTGAAATTTTTGTTTATTTTCAAAGGGAATAAACTATATGTTCTGGAACTAATGTTCATATTTCAAGAAACCGCGCCAAACAAAAGAAAAAAAAGAGTAGGACCGGCCGACCACCTGCAGTCTTCCTGTGAAATGTTCTAAGCGTTCGTTTCAATCATTGGAGTTTGCTCGATGAATACTCTGTGTTTCTGTGTGCTATTGGTGGTTGTGTGCTGATATTATTCTTGTAGAAGTATCAAGGTTAGTTTACATAAGACTTTTCTTTACTATATGATTTTATTTAATCATGAGCACCATAAGAATTGATCTTAGTTTTTTAAGAGTGAGAAAAACGTATAAGTCAGTTTGAACTTGAGTTTTAGTATATTATATCGCATTATACCTGTGTGCAATTGTGTTTTCCTGAAAGAATTACTTGTAAACTATTGGATATATTTAAATTTTCTTGCGGATATTTAAGGAACTCGTTCAAATTTTAATTCATTAGAGATGACTACTCAAATTTTGCCCCGAACTTTTTTCGACGTTTGGTTTGTTAACGCAAAAGAATCAAGAACGGGTGCTTTGCTAAGTTATATATTACAAGAAATGTCTCTTTCCCGTCTCTTTCAGAAGACAGTTTTAAAAGTTTAAAAGTTATAATCAGTAGTTTAATCCAAAAAATTGAACAAAATTGGAACTGACCCAAACGGGCAGAAAAAGGGATGACGTAATAAAAACGAATTCTTTTTGGTTAGACGAATGTATATTATTCCCTGATGTTGCCACAGCGAGCATAGAAACTATTTCACATGATGGATCGAGTAGAATAACCGGTATACCACCAAGTGAATTGGAAATTTGCAGCACCAAAAGAAAAAGACGGAGAATTCAACACATCCTGGTCAGGAAGAGATATCGATGGCTGCTGAAGTACAGATTCGCAGAGAAGGCAAAAGAGATTCAGCAGCATAAAAGAACTCTGAGATTTTTCTCCCAGAAGAGGAAGAAAAATAAAAAAAAGAGAGGAATCGTTTTTCAAGCCCAAACAAAAGTAGTTTTTCTGAAGACCAAGCGCTAGGCTTTGATAGTCGACGCAAATTTGTCAACACATCAATATAAAATAAGACGGCAGCAAACAAACAAAATACGTAAGAACATGTATCCAGCTTATCATAAAACTAAAGTGGCAAGGCAGTTGCGCTATCCGAGTGACGCCAATGTGACAGAAACATTCGCAAAAATAAAATCGCAATCCCTAATGGACTACACTCTTATGCGATTGGCAAAGTGCAAGAGGATGTTTTAAATTCTATATGTGACATCAGATGTCTGGATATAATTTTGAAGTAGGGCGGAACAAAGTAGATACAAGCAGAAATTTTCAAGTGAAAATTGGTCTGAAGAAAGTTTATTTAGTTTATCAATGGTTCCTATCCAGATATACTCAGAGAATGACCAAAAAATGAAAAACAATTTATGGCAAAAATCTTCCCCATCTTCTACAAGATATTGTCGTCGCATCAAGTTTATGTTTGCCAAAGAAACTTTGAATGTAATTAAGATAGAAGATAAGAGCATCAAGGAGCAAGTAATATCAATGTTACCTACTAAAATTAGTATAAATGACATAGAAGTATCGCTGAAACCAACGTTGAAATTCTGCATGATGGATGGGAAAATTTGTAATGGCGTAGCTGGATGTGAATTAACACAGACTTGTTACTTGTGTGGTGCCAAGACTAGTGAGATGAATGATGAAAGGATCATCATGCAAAAAACAGTAAACAGGGATCTTCTTTCTTTCGGCCTGTCACCTCTCCACACTTGAATTAGATTTTTTTGAAAGCATATTACACATTTCATATCGTCTCGAAATAAAATCAGGCCAAGCTAGAGGAGCTGAAAATAAAAACAAAGTGAATGGAAAGAAAAAAATCAAGTCCAAGAGAAGTTCAAGGGTGAGTTAGGTTTGTTAGTAGACATACCTAAACAACAAACTGGAAATACTAATGACGGTGATACAGCTCGTAATATATTTTGCAATGCTGAAAAATCAGCTCAAATAACAGGTGTCACGTTAAGCTTATTAAGCGCTTCCATGTCATATTAGAGTGCATAAATAGCGGGTTTTTTTTATAAACAGTGAAAGCTTTTACGAGTACATAAAAGAAACCAAAGAATTATATATTAGAGAGTACTCAATGCCCGTAAGCGTGCGGAAAATTCTACTTCATTTCAAAGATATTATAGATTCGTGTATTCTTCCAATAGGTCAACTTTCGCAAGAGGCACAAGAGGCCAGAAATAAGCACAACAGGAAATTTAGAGAATTGTTCACTACGAAAACATCAAGGATTGAAACGTATAAAGATTTAATTAACCTCTAGGACTCGGCGCAGATCGAAGGAAAATATATCCCTCGTTCGGCTACTTTTAGAGCAGAGGAGATCATTTCTTTCCCCCACTAGAAAGACCAGTATGACCATTGACACTCCATGCAGTATTGTTAAGGCATTCTTTTTACAATGGGGTGAGGGGAAGGGCTGCCATTTTCTGGTCAATAATGATTCCAGTGTCAGAAAGATCTCTAGATTTGGCTACATATGTTTCAATAATTTTTTTTCTAAATTCTTCCCTCCCACTTTTATTTGAATGTATTTCTCGCTTTGAAGAACTTATTTCGTTCGTATAATTGTTATTCATTTTGCAGTATACAAGATTTCTTTTTTAAAGTAAGTTCTAAAATTAAAATAGATTTTCTACTCGAATTGAAAGTACAGCATTTCAGGTAATAAGAGAGTAAAATTGATCTAAATGGGATATTTAATAATAATCATATATGAAAAAAGGGCTTATATTTATAATTTTTATTTGTTTCATTCGCAATTTTATTTTCATCTCCACAAATTACTCGATATAACTTCTTCTGAAAGAAAGTGGTATGATGTCAATTGTTTAAATATAAAAAAACATTATACAAAGATTAATAATACAGTAGGAAATCGTTATTTGTGTGTTAAAATAGTCTTAGAATTTTTTTATGATCATTTCTTAATCCAATCAACTTTTTCAAGTTACTTAAAAAACAATATAAATATTTATTCAGTATTAAATATTAAAAAAATTAACATAACTGAAAGTTATATATTGCGTTAATTAACATTTAAAAGAAATAGGCAATAAAACCTTATATATTTTATAAACCATATTTTAAAGGAGTATATATATTAAAAGAGCATTTAATATGTCAAATGTGAACTGAAATGTTATTGTAATCTCAAAACTACATTTCTCTGAGATTGCATTGATTCGATTGTGAACTTTTTTATAATTTCGGTGCTTACTTAGTGTAGTAATAAATTATATGACCAGTTACAGATCTCTAAGTATGCATACTCTCTAAAGTTTTAGATTAAGCTTACATAGTCAAATACCATAATGAATAATATCACCACATATTATCAAAATTATCCGACGAAACATGCAACAGGAGAACAAAATTTGAGGTAAAATATATTAGAAATTTTTTCCTAAATATTGTACTTCCCAAATTGAAGCCTTGTTTAGTGTACAAAGAAATAAATATCCTTAAAATCTTTTGAGTTCAAATATGAGAAAGTGTGATTGAAAAAAATGATGAAACATTTCCAGGAAGGAAATGATAGTTTTTTAACTTAAATGAATACGTTTAAAAGCTACTAAATAAAGCCAAAGTTCAGCAAACAAAGATAAAGCATTTAACTGATTTCTTATATTCCAATGAAAATAATTTTTTGCTGGGTTAAATGCATTTCTGAATCTTTAATGTTTAGACAAAAATTATTAATATATATTCTTGAATAAGTTTTGTCCCTAAATCAAACTGAAATCTTAAATTTTAAAAGGGAAAAATTTGTTCTAAGCAATACTTTTTTTAAACGTCTGTTTTAAATATACAAAAACGTGTTCTACTTTTTACAACCTTTTGGCTATTAAAAGAGTTTTTTTTTTCTGTTTATAGTATTTTCTTTCCAAATACTTTTTCTGATTCTCAACTCTCTGAATAATTATCATCAAAATTTCCTTCATCCAAATTCTTCATCACATTCTCACTCCCCACATCCGTGAGATATTTTTGAGGCATTCTAAAAAATCCATGAAACAAACACTAGTAAAGAAAATTTCGGCTTTTATCGCCAGCGTAAAATTATCGAATGGAGTACTTTTCAGATTTTTGGAATTTGTTGTCCCTAAACATCGCCAAAAATGTAGAATAAGAGCTTACAACTGATAACATTGGCGAAAAATATCCCCACCCAGCTACGAACAATAGAACTCACGTTCTTGAATGGGTCGTGAAACTCCTTCCAGGAGAAAGAGGGGGAAAGAACCGTCACTCGAATGCTCGGTACAACACTTGTACCGCAGCCGAAGTTAAAGGAATAAAAATTCCCGGTACAGCGTATGTACCGCCGATTGGAAAAGGTTAATAGATTACTATTAACTTCAGATCCATTTATAGCACAACTTACATGCTCGTCCAAAAATCAATCGTGGAAAAATCAGTAATGAAATCCATGAGTTCTTGGAGATAAGAGCTCCAGCTCCAGTTGACTAGATCGCAATCTTATCAGAATCTTCTGATGCAGAAGAATCTGAAAGGGATCTCGAAGAGTTTGGTTTAGATTCCGAATAATAATCTAATTAATATTATATGTATAATATTATATAATATTTCTGATATCTTTCTACTTGTTTTGTAATTACAAATTTAAATACTTACATTTTTTATAGTTTACTTTATTTCATTGCGCATTGAACCTCAATCATGTTGTATTGTTATTATTTATAGTTATATCATGTTAAAATATATGTATAAAACCTTTATCGTGCTTTTATAATTCACACAAAACCATTAATCGTTTATTTAAGCCACTGAATTTGGACTAAATAATTTTGTCCCGCTAGATTACGAAAATAACTCACTGTGTGCCGCCCTTACATTACCATCAATGCCGGAGTCATCGGCGTTTACTTCAAAATCGGGATCATTAATAAAAGGTGGGAATTCAATTATTCGGTATTTAAGGTCATTATTATTTATTTTAAGATGCGAAACTAAGTTAATAACATTAATAAAATTATAATTAATATTTTTATTATTCCAATTTTGAAATTTCATGTATAAACCTTTGGCAACGACATGGGGAGGAGGCAATCGCAAAAAAATTAAAGCATTCGTTGGGCAGGTCCTACACGCTTTAGCAATTTTTAATAAGGCAGCGCGTTGCACAGTATGTAAATTTGTAATTTGTTGCTTAGTGAGAAAACCACCCCAAACAGCATTTTGCGTCAATATTAAATATATTTATTGCGCGCACGTTATCACTACTGAATTTAGAAGTATTTTTTAAAAAAATATTATTAAGACAGATGACGTATAGTAGGTTATTATGCTACGATGTTTCAGACAAGAGGTTTGAATATCCTTGAAAACTTACTTCCCTGTGACATCACTGTCGGTCAATAAGTTGCCTTAGTATTAACCCTTTGAACGGCCACAATATTTCAGCTGAATGCTTTGAAAACGGCACCGCTGTATCTAAATGGAAGACGGTGTGAAAACCGGCAAAGAGAGTTTTCCTTCCCCCTGTGCCTATTGTTTCGGATAAAAGCAGGGGTTAATCTTACCCAGTGCCCCGTCGCATAACAACATGGGTAGGGCCATTCAGTCATAAATAAGTCTGTTTAGAGTAATTATTGTATTGTGGCTTTTCAAATAAGAACTTGCTCTTCGATTTGAAAACGATTCCCTTTCAGTCTGGAGCTTCAAGAGAGTGTAGAATTTTTTCATATTCCTGTTTTTAATAAATAGAGAAAATTTGTTTCATAAATGATTTCGATAAATATCACTCATCTAAATGCATTTCGAAAACAATAATTCTTTCTGCTTTATATCAAAGAATTTTACTTCAGTTTCTTTTCATTTTTTTTTTAGTTTTAAGCTTTTACTAACAGATTTAATATATTTCTCTGATTAAAATATATCATATTTTTTAAAACTTTTATTACTTTTATTACAGATTCTGCATTCACTTGGAGAATGTAAAAGGAATTTGTTGTCCCCAATAATTAAATGATAAGGTTGTATATTTTTCTGCTTCAAGAAGATTCATGTTTTTCATTTCATTTTTAAACCTTTAAGATATTGAGAAAATAGTCTTTTGTCAATGGTAGATAAGATTTTTTAAACTAAATTTAACACTAAAATAAGAAAATATGTTAAAAATTCCGCGTACATATGTAACTTGTTTTTGATAAAAATTAATATTTTCTTTTTCAATGTTTAAATATTTCCAATATCAGTTTCTTATTTTATTTATAGACTTGATGCGAATTTCAGTAAAACTATAGTTGAGGTACCTGGTGCTACTTGCTACCCAAAATATTTTCATTTAGCATTCATAGCAATCGAAACATAAAATTTTAATTGATGAAATAATATATGAAGAAAAATATTATGGATTTCCCCCGAATTTCAAAAAGTTTCAAATCGGTCACAACGATCATAAATGATTTTGCTTGCTGAGCAAAATACTTACGTGCATTTTTTTTAAAAATAGAATGTTTATTCAGGGACATAAAGATTTTTTAATTATAAATATTTATTCCGCACATTTTTTGTTTATCCTTTTCAGGGGCGATGGTTTCGCTTTGAAGTCACCTGTTTAAGAATTTTTCACCAAAATAATTTTCTAATATGCAATAAGGATAATTAATTTCAGTTTTAAAAGTAGTTTTCTTTTTTCATGGAATTATAGACGAATAAATTTTACTTTCTCAAAGGAAACAATATCTTTTTCAATCAATATCACAAAAATAGGACTATGTATCCAGTCAAAGCGTAATTTTATTTCTACTTACTCTTTTTTGCAAATTAGCAAAAGAAATGACTTAAGAAGAGAAGTTTGTTACTCATTTCAAATTATTCAATTTATTTCATTGATTAATCACCGCGCGTTTAGAGCCAAAATGTTCGAACATTTTTTTTTTCTTTTGAAGAGGTTATGTGTGATGTTTCTTACTACTGCTGTCAATTTATCTGTTTCAATGGTACAATGCAACACAGCAAACGCCTTAACAATAGAGGGGAACTACAATAGTGAAGAGAGAGAACTTGAACAATATTATAAGGGCTCATTTAAATTTCCCCCTTTGTAGGTTTGCAACATTCCCTCACAGTTTTAGTTCAACTGTTTTAACTTTTTCACAAACGATTGCATTTTTCTATCAATAGATCACGAACACATATTTACCATATGGCTAGAATAGTGGGCAAATTAATAATTACCCACTCTTCCAATAATACTGAAATAGGTTTTAATATTTCAGTACCCAATGTTACCCAACCAACCGACAGGGAGCCGCCCTGGCTCCGAGTTCGGGGGTATGCTGTGGTGTTAAGTACCCAATGTTGTTTCTTGTCATAAAAATTTACTTCAATTTTACTTTTGGTTAATAATAAAAGCATGACAAAATTCTTTTTGCGAAGAGTGGGCGCGAATTAAATTTACTTTTATAAAGAAACTAGCTACTATACCCAGTGTTGCTCGAGATAAAAAAAAATTATGTGTAATAATTTTAATGAAAAACTATTTTTGTATAGAAAATTAAAATACCCAAAATTCTTCTGTCGTCAGAAACGTTTTATAGTTGTTCGTTTTCAAATTTTGATCATAATTATTAAAGTATAAGAAAGATTTTGGCGAATATTTTGGGGCAATTAATTACATAGTTATTTTTTCACTATTAAAAAGTAATAAAATAATCCAGACCAGTAGTTGTTTCTGATAGAAATTATGAATCGTCTGCTCTTAAACTTTTCCTTAGTGTTCTACCAGAAATCTGTTAGTGTGTTCTAGCAATAGCTCTTCGTATGTATTCTTGTTCTTTAACAATATAAAAGTATTGTTACGAATTGTAAAATTTTTATAGAATTTATTTTTTAAAAAAAATTAAAGTGAGAGCAATGAAATTTGAGTCACTGGAAATAATGTTTTTCGAACTGAAAATAGTTATTGTGAGGTAATATTTTCGAAAGATAGCGCTGAAAAACGCAAAATCTTGCTTAATTTTTATTTAACTAAAGCTTTAATTAACTTTTCTGCTTTGAGAAGTTGTTTATGATCTTATATTAAATATTTACAAAAATAAACAGAAATAAAGATAGATTAGTTCAAAGGTCCACCGTTGCCTAGTAACGAAATATCTATAAATTTGTTTTAATTTCAAAATACTTTAAATGTCATCAAGTTTCCATTAAATTTTAAAAAAATAGTAAAGGATGAAGGAAAAATTACACATTTATAAAAATTAGTATCAGTGAAAATTTTAAAAAAGTTTAAGTTGGCATAAAAATATTTTTTAAAGCAAATTGCTCCTAAGTTACTGCGGGAAAACGGTTTCGGTTAATTTCTAATTAACTAAAACTTTTGGACATCGAGAAGTTGACAATAATGCTCCTCTTGTTTTAAATGATAAGTGTACAAAATGTGGCTGTAATCGATCTAATAGCTTAGGAGGAGAGGTGGATTGTACATATATACACACATATCCACTTAAATACCCATAATGACTTTTATTTATATTTAGATACTAGCTGATGTACCCAGCGTTTCTCGGCATAAAAATGCTTTCAAATCTAATATTTTAAGGTGAAAAATACTTTTGTAATATAAAATATTGTAATGCACAAAATTATTTTATCGTCTTCAGCGTTTTTTAATTAAATGCGAATGGACGAGTTTTCTGTTTTGTTTGTTTACATTTGATTGCCTGTAAAACACTGTAAAAAAAATTACTGTAAATTTACAGTAAAAAGTACTGGCAATCAGGGTGCCAGTACTTTTTACTGTAAAATTCAATTTTTACCGTAAAATTTTACAGTAGAAAAAAATTAAAGTGTACTGTAAATTTTACAGTAACATTACCCGATTTACAGTAAATTTTATCACAAATTCTAAGGTAATATGTATTGCTATTTTTATAGGAACTTTTACTACAATTATAAGTTTCTACTGCATATCATACAGCGTTTTTAAGTGTAAATTTTACGTTAATATATACTTAACCTCAGTCTACTTTACAGTAACATTTATTGAAACACAGTAAATTTTACAGTAACATTTTACTGAAATCCAGTAAATATTACAGTAACATTTTACTGAAATCCAGTAAATATTACA
>BGPR01001354.1:130983-177662 GCA_013235015.1 Araneus ventricosus | reverse complement strand
CAGTAAATATTACAGTAACATTTTACTGAAATCCAGTAAATATTACAATAGCATTTACTGAAACAGGGTGGCTACAGAAACTGTGAAAAAAATTTCCCTGACTAAACTTACAACATTTCCCTGATTTATGGCTACTAATTATATTAGTTTTCTGGATTTCTCCCTTCTCAGAATCACTGTGTGTGTACAATATATATTGTTAAACACTTTTACCAATTATTTAATATGAAAAAAAATCCAAGGTTTTTATGAAATTTAATTTTTAAAAAATGGAATGAACTTCCTAAAAAAATCTATTAAAATAGTATATTACGTTTCTTATATGTAAAAAATACTGGAAATTTCAACAAAATACTTTGCTTCTAAAACTGCTTAAGAATTCTAAGAAACATTAAAACTACTCTTTGCAACACAAGTTAAATTATTTTAACAGTACAGGTTATTGTGATCTTTGCTCAAAACTTTAAAACAGCTCAATAACTAATTAGTGCTCTTTGCATGGGTACCAGAATAACATGTTGCAGCAAAAAATATAAAAATAGTTTTATACGTACCGAAATAATAGAAAATTATAAATTTGAATTGAAAAGAAAAATAAATAAATACGTACCCAATATATATTTTAGCAAAGATTTAAACAAGAGTAACTGCCAAAATATTACTTCAAATCTTGATTCTTTAACAAATCATAGATTAATTGCTCTAATCAAAAACTTATGCTTTTATAAATGAATATAAGTTTTTTAAATTCCATTTACTGTTACAAATAATGCTAGATATAAGATACTAATTTATAGATAATAACTCAAGTAACAAATAACTATTAATTTCCCCGATTTTTCCAGATCGATAAAATTCCCTGACTTCCCTCACAGTAAATTTTATAGTAATAAGTAATTTTTAAAAGAGCTTTAGGTTGGGATATTTTTAGCAACAGAATAACAAATCAAAATGTAACAAAAAACATTTTATTTTTCTATTTACAAATAATAATATGACAAAATTAGCAATAGTACAAAACAAAGCAAATTAAAAAAAAACAATGACACAGGTACAAAATACCGTGATAGTTAAAGAAGATATAGTTAAAATATACAATGACACAGTCATAAAAATGTACATTCAAGACACAAAAATTGTAAAACTACATCACAATTTGCAGTCTAAATACAATAATAGCAGCACAAGTACAGAAAAATATAGGAATTTTCAATAAAAAATTAGAAACAATTTTTTAACTGTGATAACTATAAATTTTAATATTTGTATTTTCTTATTTAAAATATCTGTTACCAAAGGATCTTGCGAAACACCAATCACTTTACCAGGTGGAGATTTTTTTAAAAAAAGCTTTTATTTTATTCTTATTGTGTTAAAGCTATTTTTCAAAGGCTCTTTTTCCAGGGTAAATAAAAGAGCTATCAATTGAGTATAATAACCCAAATTCACACTAAAGCTTAAATTTTATACTACAACACTAAAGAACTGAATATCCATAAAAATGGACAAACATTTTAAATATTATTAAACTTTAAGAAGCTGTCAATTTGGCAACATTTTTTTCCCACCTAGATGCAATTTTCAGATTATTAAAAAGTGTTATTTTACATGTAAAAGGATATTTTATATGAAAATTCAGTTTGAAAACATTCTTTTTGGAAAGAAATTCATGGACTGTATGACTAATGGTAGAAATTTTTAAATATAATTTTAGTATTTATTTTTAATATTAAAATAACACACACAAAAAGAGATTTTTTAATATCCCATTTTTAAACTTCTGTGGTTATTAAGAAACAAAATCATTGTTATTGTTCTTTGTAATTCCCTTTACCATTTTGTTTATCATTTTATACTGAAGGGAAAAGTTAAAAAAGATTTTTTTAATACATTTTAGATTAGTTCTATTTGAAATTATAGGACCAATATAGGACCACTGCTACCACTGTACATTACATTTTACACAGTATTACATTAACAATTTTTCAATATAGGCCTTCTTCCCTTTAGTCTGGGTTGTTTCAGATCCTCGGCTCGGAGTAATGCTCACAAACCACCTAGAAATATAATAATGCACAATTTATTAAATTATTTTATCTCTACAGCAGTTGAGGAATGCAGAAAATTACACAAAAATCAAGCAAACATATTGTGGGTGTACTGTCAAAAGAGACCAAGTCACTTTGTATTACTGTAGGTAAAATACATTTTAAAGTTCGGTCATGGGTAAAATCTATATTTTATTCCCATTTTAACATTAAAAGGCTACAGTTAGCTTTGTATATTGACTTGGGCTATTTTTTCCCAAAATGTGATAGAATATCAACACTTTAATACAATCCTGAAATACTAAAAGGCAGAAAAAGAAACAAGCCCAGAAATTAATTTAAAAAATATATATGAAAAACTTGCTTTGCTCAATTCATAAAACTGTAATAAAATTGAGCATTGCAAGAAATTATCAAAGCAACACTTAATTGGCAGATAGAATATGCTTCACTTTTGGAATATTTTATAATAAATTGAAAAAATAACTAGAGGTTAAAATAGTGATTTTTCCCTATTAATATGTGCAAAAATGTTATACACATACTTCAAAGTCAAAAGTAATAGAAAGTCACTAATGCTTTCAAATCAGCAAAGTAATCTTAGCATTATATTTACTAATACATTTTTAATAATTATGCAATTACAAAATGCAAACAAACATATTATACTTCTTGAAATAATTTAATTAAAAATGTAATAATTTTAAAAATCTTTAATGATTGATAATCATTCAATAATTTAGTTTCGAGAGAGAAAAAACTGATCGACCTTTGAGTACATCCTTTTTTGCAATTTGCCGATTTCTTATATGCGTTATGTGATGCTTTTGGTAAAAAACTGGGGTTATCCAGTTTCAAATCTTTAATTATAATCTGTAATATATCTTTAATTAATATTTAACTAACACCTGTCTAACAAATTAAGCTTAAGAAATTTTTAAAACAATGATGCATGTTAAGCCTATCCCTATGACCACTTTACCCCATCTTACTGAAATTACTATAAAATAATGTCTGTATTTAATTCAGCTTATCTGTTAATGAGGAAGTATTCTTAAGATCTGTATGAAGCTTTCAGCAGAGTCAATTTAATGCAAACTTAATTAAACAAAATGTAGGAGAGAAGTTAAATTAGGTATTCAAACTTCAAACTGCTACATCAACAAACAAAATGGGTGTTTTCTCCTACTAAAGTGCTGCAATTAATATAATTTTAAATGTTAAAATTAGTTCTTAACTATTCAAAGCTAAAATAAAAAAATTACATTCATACCAATATTCATTACAAAGTTATAGAATTTTATTTGATGTATGACACTTCACCCCACCTGACCCTAAACTTAGCAATATGTATTTAGAGGTGTAGCTAGATTTAGTAAAACAAAGAGGTATCACAAAATGTATTCTTGTTCCATTTTTAAAATTACAAAATCAACAAATTTTACAGAAAATATAACTTACCACAAACTATTATACAGGGAGTTACAGGCAAGTCTATTTTTAATGCCTCAGCACGAGTAGTAGAAATCTAAAATAAATTATAAGTACAGTCCTTATTTTTATGTTAAAAATATTGTTTGATGACTGAAAAAGAATAGAGTTCTTAGAAAGTAAAATGTTTTTTTACTTTTACAAAATGCTCAACGAATAAAAACATTTGCTATTATGCCCATTATTAATCATATACACATTAAAGGCATCAACAAAAATTCCTTAATAGGAACTCGCACCATTCTAAGATAGTTGATAAGTAATTTAAATATATAGATTAAAACAATAAATAATTTTAAAAAAAGTTTTAGCAATGTAGGGGAAAGTAAAGAAACATGCTAAAATTATTAGCAAAAAGTTACAATATATAATGATGTATAATGGTCATGTCCTAGGCATGGAGAGCGAACGTGAAAATACTTCAAATCATTAAAAATGCTTTTGCATTTTATACCATCAACAATAACATTATCACGTTTATGTTCCACAATTAAGTGATAACTTTCAGGTGTTCTGAAATCACCTATGCAATATGGTTTTTGTATGAACATATTCTTTGTTATGTCACAATATCTACAAAAATTTTCTACTATAAAACTTTCAGAAAATCTACCAATAGTATGAGATCTCAAATTATTTTCAATTTTTCAAATTTGTTTTCATTTCTATATAGAAAAAAATGATCTACATAATCTTTCAGTCTATTTAACGTTATACTAAATTTTTCACAAGTAAACATTTTTGAAGTGTTCCAGTCTGTAAAATAAACAATAAAAAAATCAAATGGATGCAAGATAGTTACATTTTATGCTTTATTTAAGGCATCATATACACATTAAAGGCATCAACAAAAATTCCTTAATAGGAACTTTCACCATACTAAGATAGTTGAGTTCTATTCTAGATAGTGATTTAAATATATAGATTAAAACAATAAATAATTTTAAAAAAAGATTTAACAATGTAGGGGAAAATAAAGAAACATGCTAAAATTATTAGCAAAAAGTTACAATATTTCTTCTTTCATTTAATAACCAGCATTAAAAATATGAATATCTTTATGGACCAGTTTGAATAAGAACATATAGGGTAGATGCTCCAATTTTGGCCACACTGGATCTGTTTTTCCAATAATTAACCAGAAATTTCAAATTAACTAATAAGAAGCATACCAATACTTTAAACAATCCTTATTTTACTATTTTCACTCTGATTGGTTCATTTTTCTCAAACATGTGATTTGTAAAAAAAATTAAATGCATGATCATGTATTGTGTACTCACAACTGTTAAGGTTTTTGTTAAGGAACAAGGTTTTACCATTTTTTATCATCAGGCTCTCAGAATTAACTGTTTATTCTAAAAGTGATTACCCTTAGGATTTGTGAGGTAAACTTTCTTTCTATTTTGATTTCATATCAAAATTATTTTTAAGATTAAATGGGTGGTGGCCAAAACTGGTACTTTAAATTTACTATATGTGCCAGTTTTGGCCATGCAGGTGGCCAAAAGTGGAACACTACATGTTCCAGTTTCGGCCACATAACTTCATTATTGTATTTTGAGTCATTACATAAATTTAAGAATATCTGGATAAAATAAAACCAACTAATTTAGTTTTGTTTATAAAATAAAAGCAACTAACTTAATTTTATTTTTAAAATAAAAGCAACTGATTTAGTTTTGTTTCTAAAATGAAAAGTAACTAATATAGCTTTGTTTTCATTTTACATAGTAATGGCTCCATTTAAAAATAAGAAGGCAGGTACTATTTCCATAAAAAAATTTTTGCTACTCACCATCTAAAGTTGGTAATGCAGTTAAGGCCATTGAAAATGGTATGTCAAAAACATCTCCATTTTGAATGTTTACCTCATATTTATGTTTTTTCAACTTGAGGAACCTGACTCGAGTGATGAGCAATATTCTTTTATATTCATGGATTGCTCTAATTTTAAAAATGATTATGATGAACTTGATTAATGTTGCAATTAAAAATTATAAAAATACATATTTGTGGATATTGTTAGTGAATATAATAATGTAAATTCTTGATTTGTAATATGTTTTAAAAAATCTATGCTTTTGCAATGTAAGTTTATTCCTCTCCCCATTTTTTGTTTCATATTTTATCAAAAAAAATTATGCAAGTATATATAGTTTGTATTTTATCAACCAAATTAAATTATAGTTTGTATTTTATCAACCAAATTAAATTATTGTTTTCTGCATTCCTGTTTTTTTAAACTGAAATCTGCAGCTAAAATCAGTTTGCATAAATTTTATTATATATCTTTATAAATTCATAAAAAAAATCACATTTCATATAACAGAAAATGTACTAAAATATATATTGCATAAAAATGATTTATTTTTACTTAAAATTCATTCAAGTGTCTGTTAAAAATATAATAGTGTGGCCAAAACTGGTGCAAATTGGGTTAATTTATTTAATAATTCATAACTCGACATCTAAAATATTCTTTAGAAAAATTTTATAACTAGCAGAAAGTCAATAAAATTTGCTAAAGAATAGTATAAGTATGATTTAATATGTTTTAAACAGTCATCTACTGTGAAATTTCCATTTCAAATTTTCTTTTAAGGTGGCCAAAACTGGAGCATCTTACCCTATATATATATATATAATCTGAACAAATTATTTAGTAACTCAAAAACATTAAAACTTGTATTCAAATACATTCTTAGTGTCAGATATTTTATATAAAGAAATTTCCATATTTAAAGCTTACAATAGAAAAAAAAAGTTCTATAAAGTAAGATTGCTAAATGTAAACAAAGCATTTGAATTCTGAATACAGGCAGACTATTTGAAAATTTAAATGTTAAAAAAAGTTCATTCTCAAAACAATATTCCTAAAGATATACCAAGAAAAATGTTTCATTTATAAATGGAAATAATAATGGAATAACTTTTATGATGGAATAATCAACTTAACAATATATTTTATTATTTCGTTTGAAAACATAAAACTTTTAATTATAAAATTTGATATCTTGTTATAAATTACTTTCGATACTTTGTAAATAATAAATATATTTTTCCCTAAAAAAGCTGTAGAATATAATAATGCAAGGAAAAACAAAATATTAAACGAAAAGAACCAAAAAAGGTATATACTAACACGAAGCCTAATATGATATTCAAACAATGTTAAATCAACTTCCTTCGTTTAAAAATCGCCCTTAATAGGGTAAATGATAAAATAAATGATATAGTAACACAAAATTAAACAAATTAATACAGAATGTATAAAAACACAAGAACTTACCATGTATTTTCATCAAATCAGCAAGCAGGCAATGTGGAATGACAAATGACAGTTCACGGTTCCCGCGCATTGAATCAAGGTTACTGAACTGGCCGCAGCGGCGCTGGTGTAGTCGACTTTTCCGGTAAAATGTACTGCAGAAGCTGCGCGGCACTGTAAATTTTCCATTTTACAGTAATTTTTACCTTAAAAGTTTCCGGAATTTTTTACAGTGTACCTAATTCCTGTGTAATGCTACGTCAATGGAATCTTCAAAGCGGAAGCCCAACATACAAGCAGACAAAGTCTAGGTTTTTAATGTAAGTAAAGAAACCAGAAAACTCGTTCATATTAATTGGACCAGACGATTTTTAAAAAATGCCGATAGATAATTTTCTCCATGAGCCATTAATATTTGTTATAAAAGTACTTCATTTTTTCACAAATGGTAAGGGATAATAAAGGTTTTAATAGACGTTTTGGGACAGGAAATTTAATAGAAAATTTTCATAATTAAAATGCATGAAAATAAGCTAAATCAATAGTTGTTCCTGATAAAAAAAATTTTAATGAACTCTGTAAATTGTCTTCTTTTAAACTTTTCTTTTAGTGTTCTTTTAGAATTTAGTTAATAAGTTTTGACAACAATTCTTTGTATGTTTTCTTCTTAATTAACAATAAAAAAATATTATTGCAAATTGTGTGTAATTATTAATCTTACAAATTTATTAAAAAGTGAAAAAAATAAATTAAGCACAAGTGAAATTTGTGTCACTGAAAAGCTAATTTTTTAACTTAAAATTGAGTCAAAATATTTTTTGTGACTGTTTTGAAAAGATATCGTCGAAAAGTGATAAAATTTTGCTTAATGGGAGTCGGTACCCCCTATACCGCTAATGTTAAATTGGGCATTTTTAGGTTACCTTTTCCTCACAATGTATAATAGATACATGTTTGAAATGTTTTATACAGTTTAAGTACACATTTATCTTTATACTGAGCGAATTTCGTACGTTAATATGGCTTGGTTTTTTTTTAAATTTTAACTGTATGTCACGATGAATTTGTCAAAAATTGTCGTTTTCTTACATGCAATCAGCCATATTATGAAATATTTTTGAAATAATAGAATCAAATCCGCTCAATATATACATTTATATGAAAAGCATCTGTGGTAAAAATTTCAAAAGCCTACATGCAATAGAATTTCAGAAAAAGGTACACGCAGTTTCAAAAATGCCATTTTGAGATAATTCAAGCGAAAGGTAAAAACATTGCCTCATCAAAAGATTCCAGCATAATAGAGTGCAATCTATGCATTTTTTTAAACCTTTAACTTTCATCTTTGTCTCATATAATTATTTTAACCCTCCTTCCTATTAATTACAGAGAAAAGACATATTTTGCCCTCAAAACGACATACAACCCCCATACGATAACATTACGTTGAATAAATTAATGCACATTTTCTAATGATTTACTACATATACAAGTTTTAATTTGTTTATACAGTTTAAGTAGATATTTGTCTTTATACTGAGCACACAAAATTCTTACATTGATATAGCTTTTTTTAAAAAAAAAATTAATTGTATGTCACGATGAATTTGTCAAAAATTGTCGTTTTCTTACGCGCAATCAGCAATAGCAAGAAATATTTTTGAAATAATAGAAGCAAATCTGCTCATTATATACATTAATATGAAAAGCATCTGTGGTAAAAATTTCAAAAGCCTACATGTAATAGAATTTGAGAAAAAGATACACGCAGTTTCAAAAATATTTCTTAATAACGTAGATTGAGTGTTGCTAAACGACAATTTTTGAAAAATTCATTGTGACATTCAGTTAAAATTTTTTAAAAAAGCTATAGTAATGTAAGAATTTTGCTCAGTATAAAGATAAATGTGTAATTAAACTGTATAAACAAATTAAAACTTGTATCTGTAGTAGATCATTAGAAAAAATATACATTAATTTATTCTACGTAACATTATCGTATTGAGGTTGGTTGTCGTTTTGAGGGCAAAATATGTCTTTTCTCTGTAATTAACAGGAAGGAGGAATAAAATAGATATATAAGACAAAGATGAAAGGAAAAGGTTTAAAAAATGCATATATAGGAAAAAGTTTGCTCAGTGTATACATTTATACGTATAGAAAAGGTGGTAAAAATTTAAGGAATATATGTTATGCAGTTTTTGAGAAAAATGTTTATACAGTTTTAAAAATACCTTTTTGCATTATACAATTTAAAGAGAAAAATCTTACCTTATCATAACATCCATGGTTTCCTGGAATGTATATTATCCATGTAGTATGCCTATATTTTTAAAAATGCTTAATTTCAAAAGCAATGTTGCTTGATTTCCCTCATTAAAAGTGCATACAGCATCATACACACCATGGGAAAATTCTCCAATTAAAACGAATGTTGATTTGGGAACACGCGGTAATTTTATAATTCCCATCTGATCTATTTTCAAAATTCTGATGGAAAGAGGTTTAATTAAATATTGACTGAAAAGGAATAAAATTAATAACACGATTGAAAAAGGATACAAAACGATGAATAGCAACTTTAGAACGCAACGATTTTTAAGAAAAAAAAGTTTTGTAAGCACTTCCCACGTTTATTCCAACCGAATGACTGCCAAAAAAATGTAAACACGGCAAGGAAGAATGCAAAAACAGTTTACAATTAAACTGCCGCTTGCTCGCAGTCAAATAATAAATAAAACGTAAGGCTTTGCAAATGAAGCACTGGGTTAAATGTCCAATGTTTACATTTTTCATCCGTCAAAGTGGGCGCGGCACGCCATTTAAAGGTCTGTTTACACTTTTTTAAAGTTTATTTTAACTTACTTCTAATACGAATTCGAGCAAAGGACTTGTATCGTTGGAAAGGTCTTGAAATGAAGATTTCAAATATATAAAAATAAATCGAATTTTTGAAAGCATATAGGGTACTGACTCCCCTTAACTTTTAATTTTCTGTGCTTAAAAAATAAAGGTTAAGTAGTTCAAAGTCACACCGTTTCCTAGGAATGAAGTTTGTATAGATTTGATTATTTCAAAATGGTCTGCATCTATTCAATTATTTTTTAATTAACTTTTGAAAAATTAATAAAATCTCATGGAAAACTGTCACAGAAACAAAGTTGGTATCATTTGAGAAGGAAGGAAAGTTTGTATCTTTGAACTTTAAGATGGTATAAAAATATATCTCGTGGGGGGAAAAATTGCATATTTGTGGATATATATTTGGGAAAATTTATTATTTCAATGTTTAAGTAACTTTTTCTCTTTGAAAAGTTGACAGTAATCTTCCTCTTGTCTTAAATAATAAGTTTTCAAAGTTTGTCAAGTGGTTTAGAAGGAGATATGGAACATACATACATTGACTTTTATTTATAACAATATTTGCCACGCTTTTATTATTTACACAAAATAAAAGTTAAAAAAAACTTGCAAAGAGAAAATATAGTCTTTAGTTTTTATTGCACTTTAATGAAAGAACTTTTAAAAGTTTATATGCAATTTTTCATATTTCATCAAGCAAGTGTAGAAAATTCAAACCCTGTTATGTGAACCAGTAACAATTAATTGTTAATGATCGCTGTAAATATGAGAGAGTTTCCTGTTTTCACGAAAATTTACACTAGTTTCAACAATTCTATTAGTTTTTTGCTCCTTACTCAAATCGCTGTGAAACATCCAAATATTTAAATGAATGATAAAGTTTATTGTTCACCATCACAAAGCGATCCTGATGTTTTTGGTTTCAGAAATAACGTTATTCCTCTCACTCAAAAGTTTATCCCCCCAAAAGGGACCACCGAAATTCTAATTGCCAGTTAAAACCACAAAACGAACTTGACACGCAGCTGACTCGCTTCGCTTATTATGAGCGAGAGGAAAAGCTCTAGCGATTTTCTACGTCGGAGCTGGTTTTCGGGTAATAAATAGAAAGCAACTTTCTACGCCGGAACCGGTTTTAGAGTAATAATCGAATAACGATTTTCTGCGACGGAGCCGGTTTTAGAATAGTCCTCAGAGAGCGACTTTCTACGTTCCAGCCGGTTGAAGGGTTAATAAACTAGTGGTGTGTGGCATCTTCGCGGTAAATGGCTGTATCTCAAGTTGTAATTACATGCAAGTCTGATCCGCCTTTTTGTGATGTCATCTATCAACCAATAGTGAACAGTCTGTTGGAGTATTTAAGGACGATGATTACTTTTGTTCTTTCTCATTTTGTATCATCTCACAGCTAGTGTGTCGAATGATGAAATGATTTAGTTGATGTTATACTAAATATGTTTTTTGTAATGAGGTAGTCGCCTTTTCACTGTGTCACCAGCACTGTGTTTATTACGATGGAGTACTTCTGAAACTTTTAAGAAATATATATTTATAATAGTGTTGAGAAACTGAGTAGAGAGGTGTTGTACTAATCAATATCGAGTAAATGATTGTCAAGCGTTGCATATACTTAATTCCTCAGCGGCTTGACCAGTAAATCTCACCTCCGCATATGCTGTATCGTTAATTTGACCCGACGAAGGCAGAAAAGTTATAGGTGTAACTAGAGAGTATGGAACCTTCCACAAATACTAAAAATGTGTATTTCAATCTAGGATTCGAGATCTACATGTGGATAAGTACTGCTTTATGCTTCGGCAATGGGAAGTATTTAAGGGCATCTTAATGTCCCTCTCCCCCTTCCTTGTTAGAAATGGAGAAAACCTTGCTGCTTTTCCCTTCAAAGAGAATTTCAATACCTTTTCAAGATAGTAGAGATTTTCATATGCAAGCTACTAAGCAAGTTACTTTAGGTTTGCGTGATTTTTCTCAACAATAGCAAAAAGCGCTTTTTCATTCGTTTCTTTTCTCTTCTATCGGTTTAATTGCTATTGCAGGCTATTTCTAACTGTCATTTTAAGTTAAAATCATAAGGAATTCCCTCACCTTCTTTTTGAATCTTTATTTCTGTTAGATGAATTGGAAAAACTTTGCAAAGAAAAATTACATGAAAATGGGAGCTGCATAATTCACATTATTTTGATCATTAGATTCTTTTTATATCTTAGTAAATCTAACGTAACCGTTTAATTAAGTCAAGATTAAAATCTTTTTTCTACTTTAGATTGTTTTTGTTCTTATATTATTGGAAATATAGAAACAAAATAGAAACTATACTGTAGAGGAGAGCTGAAAATATTCTCCCTTATTTTATTTGAATGATATAATTATAAAAGAAGTGAACACCACTACAATCAAAGAAAACGGTCAGCAATACCTTGATTTTTAATTTGATTCTCTACCTTCTTTGAATGCTTCATGGCACTGAAATACTCTTGTTTCAGATAAATAAAAGCAGCTTTTTAAAGCATTTCAAATGTTTTAGGAGCAGAATTCGTAAGGCAAAAATAATGCATTATTAATGCATGTTCTTTGTTCAATTACATTAACCATTTTAGAAAATCGACAAAGTTAAATTTGTTGTCTCTTTAAAATAAATTTACTTTCAGAGAAATCTGAAATCCAATATTGAGTGTTGCCAGATATTTATACTCAGCGTAGAAATATCTGAGAAAAGTTTTAAAAAGGTTTCCAGTATATATGTTTAAATGAAACATTCCCGATAATTTTTGATCAGCCTTCTCGTCCAACAAAGTAATTTGTACGAAACATAAAATTTTAATCATGTAAAAAAATAATAACATCGAGAATAAAATCTCCCAATGATGGCATCAGTACAAAACTACGAAAAAGTTTGAGTTTCACATTATAAAAAATGAAAAACATCGTTGAAAATCTTTAAAAAAAATATATTTAACGACTTGTTAAAAAAAGTTTGAAAATCGTACCATAGTTAAAGTGCTATGATTAGAAAGATAATTTTTTAAACTTTTGAATGGTGTAAAATCCATTCTTCCCATCACGGAAAAACATCTACATTTTGCTAATTTTAATTAACTATTATATTAATTAAATTTTGAACATTGAAAAGTGGACAATGGCCTTATTATGTTCTTGAAGGTCGCTTGTACCAAATTTCAACATAAGCGGACAAAAAGTGTGCTTTTTTAGATAAGACATACACACACACATACAACATTGATCATTATATGTATGATAAAATGGTATGGTTATTATGGATAATCAGTTATTGTAGATAATCATCGGCGATTATCCATAATAACCAAATTTATGAGCAATTATTACATTAACCAGTTATTAAGAATAATTACCAAAGAAATTTGGTCAATGTGATTAATTACAAGGACATGTGGTCTCATTAATTAAAATTCATTGGTAAATGTGAGTAGTTAACTCCTTCCGGTGGTAAATGACGAGTACAGCTCGTCATTTACCACCATACTATGATTAAATATTACCGGAAGGGGTTGAGCTAAATTATTCGAACATTCAATGAGCAAGCGAAGCTACTAGATTCCGGCTTCCCCTGCTATCAAATCCGTAGGATGTGTTTTCAAGTTTTAAAAATTTGCAGGTGTCCATTTTAGATGCCGGAAACCCATATAAACAATTTTTCTAAAAAGCGTGATGAATCATATTGGTTATTTCAGACTTTAACGATTTGTGGACCATTATTCTATCGAAAAACTAGTTAAAGTTTAGAATAAAAGTTTATTTTACACTTTAAATGACTTGATCATTTATTCTACAGAATAACGGATTTCACGTTTTAACGGTAACATGTATGTTTCAGTGTGATAAATTAATTTGAACAATATGATGAAGTAGTGATCTCCTTATGTTTAGAAATGGAGCCTGGGGGAAAATAAGCTTTTAAAACATTTTCTCTATACGATCAAAAATCTGTAACTGTAATTTAATTTGATAAGATATTTATTTGAAAAATATGTCATAACACGAGAACTGTAACTTGGAATAAAACGGTATTTTCAGATACTGCCCTATTAGTGCAAAGATATTGAACGATATTTTTACGATGTTATTCAATATTCTGAATGCTGTGAATATCGGTAAAGTACCGTAGAAATATTGTAGAGCATCTTGAGTTATTTGGGTGAACATGCGGCTAAAGCGTTATTCGCAGTTACACTGTACCTACAAATTAAATTGCTATTTGCAAGTTTAGTCAAATTCATTATGTTTCTGTAGGAACCTCGATATGTTCTTTTTGATACTTCAGATTGTTTATGAAATTATTAAAAGAAATATTACTTTGTAAGAGTTTTCAGTTATTTCTGCGACATACGATCAGAGGCGGCCAACTGCCTGTTGCGCCAAAGCGCAAACGCAAAGGAGAGAAAAAATGGATTTAATAGACATGAGAGATCCTAAAAAATGGTAAATAATTTCCTTTTAGAATTGGCGGCTCCATCTCTTATTCTGATAATATCATCAAGACATATGAGATGTATTAAACGTCAAGAATGGGGTGGCACCTAAAAATCTAGTCGCCGTACATGACAGTTCTAAACTGACGGTTAATTTACGACATTGTGTGGGGACAGGGTTCTAAAAACAGTTTTGCGCATAAAAACTCCTATTGTCGAAATTCGTCACTGTGCTCTCCGTACCCACACACCACTCACCAAACGTGGTCTCGTGGCAATGTGTCCTTATCAGCAAAAGATATTGTACTGTATCTCCACGATGTTGTTTGATATTATGAATGCCGCAAAATCTACATATATAAAACGCTAAGGCGGAAAAGGACGTGGCGGAAAAAGAGGGTTAATTTCTCTTTTTTTCGATGAAAGCCTCTGTTACCAATCAAAACCGGAAGCCTCCGATATGTTAGGCATAACTTCATAGGAATAGCCTGTTAATATATTCGTTGTGGTGTAAAATAGCATTTTCTCGCAAGAAATGAGTTTAAGGGTTTAAGACGTAGAGTTTACAATATTTCTTACAATATAATGAAACTTTTGATGAAATAATTCAAAAGAGATCAGTTAGAAATGAAGGTGATGGCTTATGAGAACAAGAGAACGTTCAGGTAAAAGTCAAAATAATTTAAGTCAGCGACTTGGGTTTTAATAAAAAAACTTGAATCAAAAACTTGAAATAAATTTTATCACACATACACACACACACACACACACAAACACACACACACAAACCTTTCCTCAATCTATAATTAGCGATCTTTAAATTCCAAACAACGATATAAATGACTGTTCAAATAAGAAAAAACCTCTATTTCATCTTCTAACTGTGCGTTCCAATAGTACGGTTCCCTAGGCATTGCGCTTGCAATTCAATATTCCGGGGTTCGATCCCTGGGTTACAAACTTTTCTCCGATTATTTTCACTCGCCATTCTTACCGTCTTCTACATCCCATAATTATCTCCTCATTTTAGTTTCACCTTAATAGATTTATTTTTAATCCTTTAAAATTAAAAAGTTCCAAAAATCTTTACACATTTTTCTTACACATTCTTAAGCACCTTTTTCCTCCATCCTCTTTGCCGCATGACTAATATTTTGGATAGTACAGTTTCAGATAATATTTTCCTAAAACTTAGAGGAAAATAAATTTTTTACCAGATTTTATTTCTTTTGCCAAACATGGTATATTGTCCGATAAATTTTAAATAATAACTCCTGATGTAAATTCCATCTTTCCAATTTACAATTGTTCTAAATTAATAAAAGAATAAAAATTGATTTTAAAAATACTCTTTCATTACTGAACTAAAAAGAATTTTTTATTTTAATTATTTTCTACATTTTAGTTTTTAATTTAGAATTCATTATTATAAATATAATTTTTTTTAACAATTTATTCTTAAATTCATAAGAAGATGGCGTCACTGGCATAAAATGAGTTACTCGGTTAACTGATAATAAATTTCTGAAATAATAAAAAAATAGTGTAGTGTCATCAAGAAAACACGAATGTACAAGTTAAGAGAATGGAAAATACCCTTAAATAACATTTTATCCGTTACTACTGTATCTGCAATTAACATTTCATCTGCCCGTGCAGTACACAAATGACTTTTTATTCAAGCGCAAAATGCTTGCAAATAACGTTCTATTCGGTCGCTCAGTGCCTACAAATAACGTTTCATTCGAACACATTGTACTTACAAATAAAGTAGGCTAAGGTTCAGGGACAATAAATTTTATTCCTTCTCGATTAAAGTGAAAACATTAAATAGAAAATCAGCTTAATATTTTTATTTATTCATAATATTGTCTTTTTTATGTTAATAATGCTAAGATGTCACACCACAATCTCTTTATTAATAATATTAAATCTAATTTGTTTTCAGAATTAATTTTTAGAATAATTATGTCCGTTTTAATTTTGGAACTCTTATGGTTTTGTTTATTTATGACATTTCATAATTTTAATGAAAGTTTTATTTGAAGAAAAATATCTTTTTTGATTCTATAAAGTTTATTCTGGGCTGATTTAAGTTAAAGCATCAGAAGCAAAATAAAGCCGAATCATTTATATATCAATGTCATGAAAATCAATCAATTTCTATATTGATTGATTTTCATGACATTGATATATTTTCCACAAATCTTCTTGAATTGTAGCATTATTGCGCATTCGTTGAGTTAGTGTTTTGTATTATTTTATTTTATCTTCCCCTTTTATGTATAAATCCCCCTTTTGTTTATTTTCTCTCTATAAGAACTCTCGGCATTTCCTTCCTGCAGATTTTTTTCTTGACATTTTGTATTATGAATGTTTAAGTTGATTATATTGCATTTACAATTCTGTTATGATTGTTTCTAATTTGTTATATATATAATTCTTTGATTTTAGGGTAAATTACCCTGTTTGTGTTTTCACCAACTTTAGTAACAGGGATGGTTTGTGCAGTAAAATTAATTTAACCTGGCTAAATCTTCTCCACAGCCAAGCTGCTATATTAATTGTTGAAAACTCCATATACTTGGATTGCCTTTTTCAATACTTTTAATAACAACAGAGTTTCTTTTTTAACTTTTTGACATATAAATGTTTATACTTAATTTTTTGTTCATTGTATCTATAGTATTTTCAATTCTTTATATTTTGTCCTAAATTTGGATGTATTGTTCAAATAATGACTTTTTAGTTTAGGATTTGCTTATTGATACGTCTTGTTTACTTTGTTTCTGTATGATCATATATAAAAAGTTATATTTAGATTTATATATATATATACTAATGGTTGCGATATTATTAATGATATTTCAAAATATATCTTTAAAAAATTTAAATTGTCTAGAGTGCATAATGAAATTTAGGACATAGAATATTGTACATTTTTATTTATGAATAAAACCTTTGATAATTGTAACTTTTCAGATATTTTGGATAAATATATTGTTTATTTTCCTATTAAAAATATAAAAATCAAACGAGGTTTTAAATACAATAAACAACTTGGAAGATTGATATTAACTACAAATAAATTAAAGAAAGTAGTAATATTGACAATTGCATATGTAACGAATACAACAACTTTATAGATAAAAAGCATGGATATTAATTAATTACAGGTGACTTAAATATAGTAAATAATAGTATATTAAGAGAACTAATGAAAAAGAGAACAAAACAGAATGATTATATCTAATAGTAATGGTCGTATGAAAACACAATTAAAAAAGATATAGAGAAATTTATATTGAAAATGACAAAAAAATATAGTATGCCTCTAGAAGCGTTTCAGGAGCATAATCATAAAGTTTTGAATGATTTGTATAAACACAACTTTAAAACAACTGATGAAACTAGATACCAAGATATAAAAACACAGGGAGAATATCTGCAAAGGGAATTTGTTATAGTTTATGTTGAAAAAGCACCTAAAAGTTAAGTAAGTATTATCATTGTAAAATTCTTAAAGAACATATTCTAAATAATGAGGCATATATTGAAACTAATTACAGTACAAAAGAAATATATAAAAGAATTAAAGCTTTTCATAAAAAAATTAAATATTTATTGTAAGAAAGTGAACTATACCCATATTTTTCTTACAACAAAATTTCATAAAAATCCTATCAAATTTAGATGTGTAACGAATGAGAGTTATAGTTATATAAAGAAAACAGGTAAACTTTTACAAAAATATCTGCAAGAGATAATAAAACAATTAAAAGTACAAAATAATACAGTTATTATAATACCAGCTATGAAATTATAAAGAGTATAATAATGATTATTCTGTGCATACTTTTGTTTTTCAAGATTTATTCAATACTATAGATATCAAAGATTTAATAAAAATTTTATTACAGATTCATGAAGATTTTAGCATAAATAAAATGATTAATATTAAAAAATATAAAACATTAATAGAAGTTATATTCAAAGAAAATTATATTAGCTTCGACAATAAATTATACCAAAAAATTAAAGGAATTCCACAAGGAAGACCGGCAAGTAATGCTCTATCTAATTTATATTTACACTATTATGGAAAAGAAAATATTTACAATGATTCTTATATCATGTATAGGTATATTTATGACTTATTAATATGTTCAAAAGTAAAAGAATACACACAACATATTGACATTTATCCAGAGTATTTGATATTACTAAAAACTAATGAGGGTTTTTCATCTGTATATTTTCTA
Organism: Araneus ventricosus; assembly: GCA_013235015.1. Taxonomy (NCBI): domain Eukaryota; kingdom Metazoa; phylum Arthropoda; class Arachnida; order Araneae; family Araneidae; genus Araneus; species Araneus ventricosus. The sequence continues at coordinate 159,259 of BGPR01001354.1, read as the reverse complement.
GATCTTGAAATTAAAATAGTTGATAATAAATTAAGCACTGGTATTTATGATAAAAGAAACACTTTTCAGTTCAATATAAATAGGCTACCTTTTTGGAACAGCAATATCAGCATTCAAATTTATAAAAATATCGTCTTGAATTATATTCATAGAAGCACATACAGAAATAAACAGGGGTCATATATTAATACATTTATTGAAGATGCTATGAGATAATATCCTATAAATTTTCCAGTTCCAGTGTCACGAAGGATCGGCATTTTAAAGCCATTTACTTCTCTGATAAATGTGTAAGGTGAAATCAGGTCATTATCTGGCTCATTGATTATCAAATTACAGCAGTACATTACGATTGCTTCAATTCGGACAGTTAGAACGAAAATGTGCCGTGGAAAAGCAATGATAAGACCTGTACTCTGTCTTCCACTCAAAACCTTCGTCAACTTCTTTTGTCACACCTCTAACGTATGCTGAATTTTTCTCTTTGAATATGGAATACTTCTCTCTATGGTCATGACAAACCGTCTTCTTTTTCATCACATTCCGTACACTTTCATATTGATCTAATTTTTCCGAAAGCCATTCATGGGATTTAAATTTCGGTCATTCGTAAATAAAATGTTCCTCAACTTCTGTGGGAACCCATCGTTTCATTTGATCGGTGATAATTAGATCACACAGTTGCTCAAAAGTTTCCATTTCTAAACCTTTAATCCATTTTTTGGAATTATTTTCTTAGTTCATACACGAAATCATTCCAAGTTCCATCGGCATTCTTCGAGTATTTATAGAACATCTGCCTTAACATTTCTGCTGAAAATTTATATCGTTTCAGCAAAATCTGTTTTACCTGTTCGTAATTCCCTGTTACTTCTTCAAGTTCACTAGCAATTAGCTGTGCCATGTCGTTGAGAAGTAAACCTATGAGATGTGAAACCCACAACTCCTCAGGCACCTTTGCTCTTTTCACTTGCCGTTCGAAAAGAGTCAGATATAAACTGATATCCCCTACTTTTGGATCAAATTTTTGTATCAACAAACGATGGACATCGAATGAAGACTTCACTCTTTCTTCTGTAGTTGACTGTACTTTCTTTGCTTCAATCTCTAATTCCATCTTCTTTAAGAGCAGTTCATTTTTTCTCTCTTTTTCCTTCTCTTTAGCCGCAAATTCTGTCTCCTTTTCTCTTTCTGTAGCCGCGAGTTCTCTCTCTTTTTCCTCCTTTTGTTCTTTCTCCTTTCGGATCTTGGCTGAAGTCAAAGCCTTTAAAATATTTTTAAAGGTATCTTGTTGACTCGATGAAAGGTCGCTCGATGACTGAATCATCTTTATCAATTCAAGACTACCTAAATTTGAGCTTGCACCTAGACCGTCCTCTGCGGCTAGACTCAAAAGATCAACTTTCACTGCTTTAGCTACAGAAGCCATTTTTCAACAAAAAAAATTTTTTTTTAGAGAAAGCAAGATATGAAAGTAAAATATACCTGTTTTCCTAATGATACTTTTACAAAATTGTCAAAAGAAACACAATATAAATAAAACTTCAAAATGATACACTGCACTATGTTCTTCAGTATATTACAGAATACCGACTTTAATTTTAGAATATTTCAAATTTCACCTACTGGACTATTCAAATATTCACGTTTTGTAACAAAACAATTCAAAATAATTCAAAGGATAGACAATACTAAGTTTATTCATTCTACCTGAGATTGCACTGAACTAAAAATATTTAATCTCCTAGATATTTGATCTACCGCAAATTGACAAACACAAGAAATTTATTCAGTTTTTCCTCGACAATTACTTAAAATAAACGAAGTCTAAGAGATTATTTGAATTCAAACTTTCAACCGTTAAAAATATTCCAGGCAATGTTTGAAAAATTCATTCAGTCCACTGGAAATATTTCAGACAAAATTCTTATTTCCTAGATATGGGCATATACCGGAAATATACTCACCAAGAACTTCTTGATTTCCTAGACAAATTCAAAACTATATACTCTGATAGTTAAATCTACACTTTAGAAAATGCTATTTAAAACAATTTTAGTTTTAATTACATAGCATTTAAACTTAGGAATCACTGATCCCACAAAAATATTTAAATCCGTTACCTATGTCTTGAATCTGTAACTATGATGAAAGAATCCATGGAGCTCCGGAAAATCTCTACACAAGTTGGCGCTCCTTATTTGAGCTAAATATCTTCCTATCTTGAATCTGCAACCCAATTGCGTTCCAGGAAAATTATCACAACTTTGCTCTTTACTTCAGCATGAATTCCTCAAATAACAAGAAAAGCAATCTGCGGTTGTATGGAAATTCGATCTCGCACCGCTTGCCACTAATTAAAACCAGTCTGTAACGTCGGACTCAGTAATAGCCAATTTGACATCAAAATTAAATTTATTAGCTATTAAGAAAAGAAGTTGTTTTATCGTACAAGTAATTTGAAGAACTGACTTTTTAGCTTCTGAAAATAAGCAATCACAAACATTTACTTTACGTGCAGTCAGTGCCTCGAGAAAAATACATCAAAACACTAGTAAAGCCGACTATATATATATATATATAAATCCAAATATAACTTGTATATAATCATACAGAAATAAAGTAAACAAAACATTTCAAGAATCAAATCCTAAACTAAAAAGTCATTATTTGAACAATACATCAATTTTAAATAAAATCTAAAAAATAGAAAATGCTAAAGATACCTTGAACAAAAAATCAAGTTTAAGCATTTATATGTCAACAAGTAAAAAAAACTCTGTTGTTATTAAAAGTATTGAAAAAGGCAATCCAAGTAAATGGAGTTTTCAACAATTAATATAGCAGCTTGGCTGTGGTCAAGCTTTAGCCAGGTTGAATTAATTTTGCTGTACAAACCATCCCTGTTATTATTGTTGTTGAAAAAACAAACAGGGTAATTTACCCTAAAATGAAAGAATTTAGAAAGAAAAGTCTTATACTAACCCTAACAATAAAACATAACTGTATATAAGCGACAAAAATTCAGGATAAAAATATGTAATATAACATTATATTGAACTAAAGAGAGTAAATATATAATTCAATAAAATACCCATACTTTTCAAGAAACATTAACTAATCAGTGTCTCCTCTTATACTTACCAGAATTCATCTCTTTCAATATAACCCGCCAATCATATTGACATCACATGTTGCCACAACCAAAATTCTTACCATGAAACAGCATAATTGACCAGATAATATAATTAATTTTTGATATCAGGAATTAGTAAGATACCTATATTAATATTCTCAAAACCATTTTAAAAAATGTAATACATTTATTTATCTAGATAATATTTGAAAATTGGTAAAAATGTCTATTAAAAAGGAAAATTTCACATGAAAGATCCTGGCGCCATCTATGTAATAAATCTGAAACCAATAACTCAATAACCAAATTTTATTAAAATTACACGTTACGAGTAGAATAAGTGAAAACACTATCCCACAATCAAATAAATAAAAATATTCCTATATAAACCAATGTGAATGTTTTATTCTAAATGACCTAAATATTTCTTATCTATATATAGTCTTAGAAAACCTATAGGCATTCCATAATCAAGTGCAAAGGAATAAAATTTTTTTATGTTCTTAATTCTAATATCTAAGTCTGTTACTAAATTATTATTTCTAAATGTATAATTTTTTACTAAATTCTGGAAGACAGAAATGCTAAGATTACTGTTCCAAAAACGGAATTTATTAATTTGAAAATTAAATGCATTTCTTTTATCAAAGATATCTGTTACTAATTTATTCTCTATGATTTTAATATCTAGATCTAAAAATTCTGCAGCTAATCCATTGTCATTAGTTTTAATAAGTTTTAGATAATCATGGTAGAAGTCAATATGAGTCTCATGGTATATTTCTTTATTGAATAATATTAAATCATCTATATAGCGGAATAATGGCTATAATTAGTCAAATCTTTCTCATAGTAGTGAAGATATATATTTGCTAAACTATTGCTAGCTGGACCTCCTTGAGGTAATCCTTTAATTTGATGGAAAATCTTATTATGAAAAAAAATATAATTTTCTTTTAGAACAAGATTAATAAGATTTTTAAAATGATTAATGTTAATATCTTTTTTAAGATCATAATCTTTATGTATATTTACTAGTGTATTAGTCAAATCTTCAATATCTATACTATTAAATAAATCCTGGAAGTCAACAATATGTACACTAGTTATTTCTACATCTTTAATTACATTTAATATCTCTAAACTATTATTTACTATAATTGTATCTTTTTGCTTATTTAAATTCTCTATCACTGTCTGTATGTAATTTTGCAAGATTTTGCCAGATTTTGTAATATAAGTATTGCAGCCATTAGTAACACTTCTAAATTTAAGAGGACTCTTGTGAAATTTTGATGTAAGAAAGATGTGAGGATAATCTTTTTTAATATATTTAATTCCTAGTTTTATATGGAAGTCTTGAATTCTATTAGTAATTTCTTTGTCACCTAATTTTGTTTCTTTATAAATATGACTATTAATAATATGATCATTAAGTATTTTTTTGTAAAAATACTTAATATTGGGCACTTTGTCTGTATAGACCTATTACAAACTCTGTTTGCAAATATTTAATATGTTTTTTAATATCAGGATATCTAATAAAATCATTAGATTTAAAATTATTGTTAAAAAGATCTTACAATGTTTTATGCCTCTATTCGTTAAATGCCTCTAGAGGCATAGTATATTTAATTGCCATATTTAATATAAATTTCTTAATATCTTTTTCAATTTGCTTTTGAATAAATTCATTACTATTAGCTATAGCCATTCGATGCGATGTACCTTTACTCATAAATTCTCTAAGTTTTTCATTTCCAACAATATTCAAATCTCCAGTAATTACATGTCCATGATCTTCATTCAAGAAATTATTATATTTTAAACACTTGCAATCATCACTTGCAAAAATCATTCTGCCTAAATGTGTGTTATATTTAAATGCACGTTTTATTTAAATATTTTTATAGGGAAGCAATTAATATGTTTATCTAATATAGCAGAAAAATTACATTTGTCATACATTTTGTTCATAAAAAGGAAGGTACAATATTCAATATCTTTCTTAATGGAAGTGTTATGTGATAAATTAAACTTTTTATAAATACATTTTTGAAGATATCTCTAATCAAATCCCATCCATGTGAGTCTGTCTTATTACTCATAATTAATTATCTACTAGCTTTTATTTCATTTCTATTTAATCCAAACATATATCGTTTTATCTTTTTTATGTTATTGTATATATATATATATATATATATATATCAAATAAGAAACAAACATAGCAGAAATGTAAAAGCAACATATACATAACATATACTTTCATGACATTGATATATATATACCAGCAAATTGAAGGTATTCCACAAGGTGGACCAGCAAGTAATGCTCTATCTAATTTATATTTACACTATTATGGAAAAGAAAATATTTACAAAAATTCTTATATCATGTATAGGTATATTGATGATTTATTAATATGTTCAAAAGTAAAAGAATACACACAACATATTGACTTTTATCCAGGGTATTTCATATTACTAAAAACTAATGAGGTTTTACCATCTGTAGATTTTCTACATCTTGAAATTAAACTAGGTGATAATAAAGTGAGCACTGAAATTTTTGATAAAAGAAACGCTTTTCAGTTTAATATAAATACGCTACCATTTTGGAATAGCAATATTAGTATTCAAATTTATAGAAACATCATTCTGAATTATATCCATAGAAGCAATATTTCAATCACAGTCAGTAGAAAACAGATAACATATATCGATACATATATTGAAAATGCTTTAAGATATGAATTTCCTATTAATTTCATGTTTGCCAATATTAACAAAAATTTTTTAACACCTTTAAATTAATAGTCTTTTGTTATGAATTATTTTGTAATATTCATATTTATGGAATTAACTTAGATATTAGTACTTCCCTACATAGGTAGATGGCGCCTCTAATTTTAGGAAATTGCACTATTTTTAGAAAACTGCATCCTTTCATTTTTAAAATTACATCATATAATAAAGTTTATTCTCATGCTAAAATAAGTTAATATATTGAGTTTAGAAATGAAATTTATAGTTTAATTTATTAATGATATTTTAGTATAGTATATATAACCTAATTTAGTTATAATATTTCCAATATAAATGCGGAACTCTAATTCGGATAGAGCTCTTAGCATTATTGTTATGACATTGAATTGGTAAGAAATTAGCTGTTTTCTCGTTCTTTTCTTGAAATATTTTGGAGATTTACTCCTATACTTTTTGCTTTTTTCCAACAATTGGCTTTCACAGAAGGTTAGGCGCCTATAAAATTGAATTTAATGCGACATAATCGGTTCCTAAGATCGGTTGGCATTTGATTGTTCGAATTCCAATTTTGGGTTGTCTTTTTCATAGTAATAGTTTATAATCTAATAATCTTTATGTATTTCATTGTATGATTATTAATTAGGTAACATTAAATTTATATTTAATTTCAGTTATTAGTTTAATAGGTATATGTACTGAAAATGTTATTTGAGTTTTAATTGTAAAATATATTAAATATTTTACAAACAATAAAATTTAAGTAACATTTTCCATATAAAGACTTTTCCATATAAACTAATAAATTAAAAAAAATAGAACAATGTTACCTTATTAATAATCATACAATGAAATACAGAACGATAAATTAAAAAATTAAAAACTATTGTATTAATACTATTTACATTATATATATATATATATATATATATATATATACTTTCCATATAGTGTTGTTTTATTGCTAGGGTTAGTGTATGATTTTTCTTTCTAAATTCTTTCATTTTAGGGTAGATTACCCTGTCTGTTTTTTCAACAACTTTAGTAAGAGGGATGGTTTGTACAGAAAAATTAATTTAACCTGGCTAAAGCTTATCCACAGCTGCTAAATTAATTGTTGAAAACTCCATTCACTTGGATTGCCTTTTCCAATATTTTTGATAGCAACAGAGTTCTTTTTCAGTTAACATATAAATGTTTAAATTTTCTTTTTGTTCATGGTATCTATAGTATTTTCAATTCTTTAGATTTTGTTGTATTGTTTAAATAATGAATATATAGTATAAGATTTGCTTCTTGATATGTCTTACTTTGTTTTGTGTGTTCATATATATATCCCAAAGGTATATATAATCCCAAGGGTATTCCCAAAATGCCTATCAAATTCTAAAAGAATTTTACTACATAAAATTGTCATATGTTTTCAAAATTCATTCTATTTACGATGAGGTGCAAAGCAACCTGAAAATAGTATATATATATATATATATATATATATATATATATATATATATATATATATATATATTTTAAAATAATTGTGCTAGGAAACACAGTGTCCTCGCTGTAGTGATAGAAGCAAGCAGGGTTTGCGTAGCAAACCTGGGTGTTTGGCGAAGTTTAGCGAGTAGGGGGCAGAGACACCTAGTATCGTAATAATATTGTTGCAGTATTCTAGAGCATTTTGTCGGCGAGTTAATTATATTTCCTGAAGTATCTTGGGCCTCGTTGACAGCTGTTGCACTAAGAATTACTATGAATGATACCTGTGAAAATTGTTCGAAAACTTGCAACCTACAAAATAAAACTAGTATCTTGCTCTTTTTGGCATTCTAGAGAATCGCCTATGCCTGCAATCACAAACCGAATTTTAATTATTCTACACTTTTTCATAGTTATTTCTTTTATAAACATCAACTTTAATTTGTGATAACGTTATAATCTATAAAAGAATTAATATTGTGTTATTTCGCTAAATTAACTTAGAAAACGGAACATTAGGTGCGTTTTATAGGAAAAGAAAGGCAGGGATAGCAGGAAAAATGAAAGACAAAAATAGGACGAAGAAAGTTTTCAAAATAGAAAATATTAAACATAGAAGAGGTCTGTGACAATAAGTTGAAGGCAGATTTTCAACGTTTAGAAAATTTTTAGAATGGCAATGTAGTAAATTAGTGTTCATATCAAAACATTCCTCTGAATGCAATTTTTTTGTTTCTGCTGACGCCTATTTCATTTTGTACAAATGTCCTTATCATCAGCAACGGTATTTTATGATTGTAAACACATGTGCGAACAGTTATCAGCATATGATATCTCCAAATCATATGAAAGCTTACCAGTTTTGTTTCGAGTTCAGTAAAATAATGATATTAGGAATGACTGTAAATTATGAAAATCAGAAAAACACCAAAATGAAGATTTGACACTCGAGAGAAGTGTTAAAACGTTTAGTATACGCGGTTGTGTTCCAAAAAGAAAATAAAGAGGAAAGACAGATATAATATATCTCAGAAACAGAGGCTGATTTTTAATGCTACTTGCATTCATTGGAAAATTCTTCGTCGCTAGTGCTGACCTTTCAAGAAGAGCAACGTCTGATGTATCATATATTCATTACCGAGAAAAAATATCAAAAATGAAATCATAGGGCTACTTGTATCCAAAATCGAAATTTTGCTGGAAGATTCATAGTTGGCATATTACTGAAAAATTTTAGGCTGGACACCAGAGTTAAGTCACGTTGGGCTGATTGCATTTGATATAAGATTTGTATGGTGGATTACAAGTGCAGAAACTTGCATGAAAGAGCAATTTTTCGGATCCATTTCAATCGATCATTACATAGATGATGCTTTAAATTGTTCTCTTCCCATCAGTTAACTGAAAAAGTTGGGACACTCAATTAATGAATTATTTCCATACATTTAATTCAATACGATTAAGGTACGGAGTCCAAGAAGCGCAATGTTTTCTTATAGCAGTACTATTTTTTATTACGAGCAATTGATGTAAAATGTGTCCTAGAAAACCACCATAATGTCCAGAATGCTTTGAGACCTATCATTGACGCTGCCTTACAAATGTTTCTCAAAATTGAATTTTGTCTCTCTAAATTATCTCTAAATTTAGTTATGCTAATATAAGTGTTTATTCTTGATTTTTTGACTTTTGTGTTACAAGAAATTTAAATGAATTCAAATTAACTGAATTAATGTGAAAAATAAAGTTATATTGGTTTCTAAAAATATATTTTTCATTTTATTAAATTATTCCCAAAAGTTATCGTTTTAGTCTGCATAGCTACCAAGACGTCTATAGCAGTCTTCTGTGTGTCAGCGAAATCGCCATCAGCCATTTTTTAGAAAAATTTGTAAGAAAAAAATAATAATAATTTATTATTATTTTTATTTATAATAATAAATTATAAATAAAATAATTTTATTCATCAAGTAGCACAATATATTGCTTAATATTGTAAAATTGGAAAAATCTATACTGTACAATCTTGATTTACAATATTGTGACAAAGTAAAAAGTGAGACTTTTCCCATATTGCTCAGTATTGGGTTACAATATTGTACAACGTAGTTACAAATATTGTTTCATGTATTTTCACAATTCTATTTTTATTTATTAACACTTTATTTTTACCTGCAGTTGCTACCACTATGTTAAAAAATATTGTTTCCTACAAAAAATATACTTTTGCTTAAACTTTTTTACCTACCTTTCAAATTATTCAACTGCAGAATTACTAAAATCTGAAACATCACACAAAAGTAGTATAACTCCAAATTGTTCTTCGAGTACGATCACGTAGGTTGTGACATAGAATTGCAAGCTATTTTAGAAATATACTCAAATAAGAAAATGTTTATTTTACCCAAGCTTCCTTTAGTGATTATTGTATCTTACTCTCATTATCATTGTTTAAGGCCTTTAAATCATTTTTTAAAAGATGTACCAAAAATTGCACCAAATTAAAACTTTCAGACAATTTTTAAACCCTAATTAAGTAAATTAAGTACGTGTTGGGTAATACTGCACGTTCATTGCTGAATAAAAGTTAAGTGAAGATTTCATTCAATTTTTTAAAAATCTAGTTGGATGTCTGTGAGTTGAAGAGAAATTATAACTTCTTTTTGATGATTTTTTAAAAAATGTAATTTGCTATTGTAAAACTCATTCGATAAATAGTTCAATTCCATTTAAGTCGATAAAATATTTTAGCACTTCACACACATTAAAAAATGCACTTAAAATACACTATTGTATTATTTATTTTAGAAAATTTTAAAAATAGTTTTGATCATGATTAATTTCTATAGAACATTTACTCAACTATATTGAATCCATTTCAGAAATTTCAGTTTTTAAAATTCACAATCATAGTCTAAATTTCAACATTGAATTCGAATTTGGTTCTGCAGTTGTTAGAAACTGAAATTTTCACCAGAGAAAAATGCTTCACAATTTCTCCTAAAAATGAAGCTTCCAAGAAAATAGGAGTTTTAATTCACAAAACAACAAACCAAGATGGTCAAACCACTTAAAAGAATGTGCAGTTGAACAGAGTGCAATGCCTTTAAAAGTATATTTATGCTGAAGAGAAAAGTAATTGGATTTTAAATATTCTTTTAAAAAAATCAACTTAAGGTCAATAAATGTTATTAAAAAATTATAAATTTTCACATTTAAAGTTATGATAACACAAAAAGAAAAACTAAGAAAATAGGTAAGTAATAATTGATAAAAGCATATATAGATATAAATTCATTTTATTATTCAACAGTATAAAATGAAAGTAATATTTAATTCAATAAGTTTTGGGCTCTGGATCCTTCCTAGTCACAAGCTGAGGCCAAAACACGACGAAACTTTTCTTCCAACCTCTCTCCAAGCTTCTGCCAACTTTAAAGCTGCAGCAGCTGTATAACAGAAGAAAAAACATAAGTTCCAAAATGCTGGATATTAGGACAACTCTTAATTTTTGACTCATGCATTATATTTTATTTGATTTCCCATATCATTTCTAGATGCTTTGCTAAAAGAATGATTCAAACTCTCTTAGTTTCTTTCAGTTATTAACCAATCACTAACTCCCAATTGAATTATTAGCCCCAACTGCCTTTCTTCAAATTTTCTTTCAAGTGTTTTTGAAATAGAAATGGGAAAGTGAAAATTATGTGTATTGGAAACCAACACATGTTGTGTATGTTACCATTAATTCCAGCTTATATCCATTTTTAATGTTACATATGAAAGGAACAAATAAAAGAACTAACTGAAACAGAATTAGTCAGCATTATGGCATCTTCACTCTAATGGTGTGGCATTGATCATTTTATATCGGCGAATTATATCCATTTAATTACTTTGAGGCATATAAATTTTAATTCAATAACTAAACGCACTAAAAGTTTTTCATTGCACTTTCTGAAATCAGTACAGCAATCCTGTTGCTTTAAGAATACACCTTGAAAAAGAATCTGACCTTTCCCTTTAACTTTTGTTTGTAGTATACCTCCCCTTTCCAGGAGAAAAGCATATGTAACTGAGATAGTTTTAGACCACTCATATAAGACTAAATCATGCTTTTGAACCCTTTAGTTGCTTGTAAGCTAGAAAGTGAACCTTCAGGCCTTCGGCTCTTTTGAAAAGGAGGATTAGCCCTTGTTGCTTTGCTGGTCACTTTTCTGCATCTGTCGTTTATTGCCTTTTGACAATAAGCATACAACACTCTTAGGGAAATTTTACAACCCACGCGAGACATGTTGTCTGCTCCAAACAATGATTTCCTTCCGGACATGTCTGTTTAGATTGATTGCCGATCTGAGGGCAAGTTCGAACCCCATAGTCTCCACTTGGGTTTGATTTTCATCTGCTGAGTACTCAGAAATCACAGGGATGCCCGATTGGGTAACAGTGGCTGTTGCTTTGACCTGGAAGGCGTGCACAATGGGTTACGTGACTCCTTGGCGGTCTCTGACCACACTTCTAGAGAGAAAAATTATTCATCCTGTGCCTTTAACACAAGTAATATTGGAGGTTGGCATCGGGCGATGAAGGATTTTAGAACGGCCTGACAAACAGAGTTAAAAAGGAGCGGGAAATTGGAAAAGGGAGAAACGGAGATAGAGAGTTCAAACAGAAAGAATAAAGTTATTAATTTTGACCTTTCAGAACATTTTGGCAAAAAGATGATTGAGAAGATGGTTTTCTGAGGGAATCGTTGTCGTGTAAGAAGGCTCCCATTAATGTCTTTTCCAAAACGCTAGTGAAGGATGTCACCCTAAGGTCGAGACGAACATTTGTTAGTAGGATATTTGACAGTTGACGGCACCTGCAGTTGTACGCTGTTTGCGGGCAGGACTTTGTAGGTGACATGGCGACGTCACCAATGCTTTTGATGAATTGCCGGAAAGCGACTGCTACTGGGCCTGCTTCCTAGGGTAATGCCCTTTATTTACCTGCGTAGAAGACGAAAAAGTCAAAGAAGCGGCCATATCCAGTTTCCAGCCACTGAGCTACAAGGATAGAGGCAACTGGTCCATAGATGGAAGCGAAAGATTTAAATTGCAGAATCTTACAAGACCCAGTGAATCCCCAGCAGAAACGAGCTGATTGCACCGAACCGCCGACGGCAAACGATGCCGAACTCTCCTGAAGGCCCTGTCCGAAGGACACTGACAGTGTTAATTTTCACTGAGCCATGACATCACACTGCAGCCTGTCCTTGTGCGCGCCCATTGATCAGTAATATCCAGGATGACCACCTCTAAGAGTTCTGTTAAGTGCACGTTTTAATTTGGCAATATTTAATTTAATGTAACAGGAGAAAAGTTAATATTTAGCCTTGATGATACATTTAAGCTTGATGTGTAGATAGCTTTCATTTTCGAAAGATAAAAGAAAAAGGGGGTTGCAGATTCAAATTTGGTTTTGTGTATATAATAACAGAGTCCTCACCTGTACAACAGGAAAATTGTACTTTAAGTGGTCAATTGGGAAATGATCATGCTGTGGTTTCTAAACCATTACCTGATAGTGACCTTCTCTCCATGTTAGGACATTTTTAGTGTCCAAATTATAAAAATTATTTTAATGTCCAAATTATAAAGATTATTGTAATGCCCTTGATAAGATAGGAAAATTGGGAGGATGGTCGAACGAACAATTATTACTTATCACGCAATTGAAAATCGAGTGTCCTGTCAGGATATTTTATGAATCATCCTTAAGAAATAATGGTGAGCTTACCTTTGGTAAATTAAAACAAAAGATGATTGCTCACTTTAGGGATGAACAATCTTCTGCATCTTTCTCATCTGCTCAACAGTACGAGCATGAAAGCGCAAGGGATTTTTCTGTACCTTTACAAAGTCTTGGAAATAAAAGTTTTCCTGAGGAGGAGGAGAGTGAGCTGAGTGACAGATTTCGAGCCAAGATGCTCTTGTCACAGTTCAGGTCTAGACTGAAACAGGCAATAAAAGCTCCTGTTATTGTTCATGATACCAGCTCATTTAAAGAGGCTGTGGAATTTTCCATTAGAATCGAAAAGTATCAAAAGTTAGTGTGCCCAAACATAAATGTGATAAACACTTCCCAAGAGAGTGAGCTACAGATGCTGAAAAATCAGCAAAATGAATGTTCCTCAAAAATAGAGTTATTAGTCCAGCAGATGGCTTTGCTTAATGAGCAGCTATCAAATTTGCAGAGTATAGGAGAAAATAGGTATGCAAACAGGTAAGCTGGTCCCCAAATCAATAAACAAATCGTTTGCTTTCACTGTTGAAAGCCAGGTCACATTAAGGCAAATTGATGGAAAAGGGCAAGAGAGGTGCAAAATAATGATAGGCAAGGTAGCCAGCAAACCCAAAATGTGGATAGACCAGCTGTGAGCAGAGTTTAAACTAGTTCAGGCCATGATTGATATTATAGGGTCCAATTCGAGCCAAACTTATTCTGGCCATTTTGATCTATGTGTTTTTTCTCACTACTCCTTACCAATTATTGATGTTTTGATTAATAATTTAAAAATGAAGGCATTGCTAGACACAGGAGCAACAATGAACATTTTGTCCCATTCTGCCTTTAACAAACTTAGCGATTTTCATATTGTAAATGGATCACTTATTGAGTTGAAAACCATCACAGGTCTTACAATTTTCTCGGATATGATTCTGTGTGTTGACATGAACATAAAAAATTCTTATTTTAAAACAAAGTTTGTTGTGGCTGGAACAGAACTTTCTCCAACATTTGATCTCATTTTGAGTCAATTTTTTTTAATTGCTTTGATTTTGACCTCGGCTGAAAAAATTGAGTGCTTAAGAATGATATGGTTCCTATGAGTTGGAATTTCAGTAGGATGTCTCCAAATTGTAATTCAACAAATCCTCCTTTTTATAATCAATCAAAACAAAAACAAGACAGTAATCAGTTTCCAGACAATGATGAATATGATGGTGAAATGTCAAATCTAAGTGCTATCACTAGTAGAATTGTAGCAAAAGCTCTAATTCCTGCCTCAGGTTAATCAACCCATTTTAGTTAAAAGTTTAAATGATAAACATTCTGACTCTTTCCTAATTTCTAGATCAATTTCTAATTTAGATGTAAATAATAGATGTGTAGCATTAGTTTGTAACATAAATGATTCTCCTCTTAACTTAAACAAAAATATGACACTTGTTAAAATTTTCCCAAATCATAAAATAGCTTGTGTAAATAATGTAAGTTCTGGAAATTCTAAAAGACAAATAGATTGGGCCACACAAGTGGATTTAAATCATTTAGAAGATGAACAAAAATTAAAAGTTATGAATCTCCTTTCTAGGTATAATTTTATTTTTGCTCAGGATATTTCAGAATTAGGACAGTGTAATCTTATTAAACACGAGATTCATTTATCAGATCCGATTCCTATTCGACAGAAACCATATAGTGGTCCTACCTAACCACCTAAAGCCTGGAATGAGGTCACAGATTAATGTGTTGCTGGAGGCTGGTATTATTCAGCCTTCGACTAGTTCATTTAGCGCCCCAGTGATTCTCGTAAGAAAAATCTGATGGTTCCTACAGATTGATGGCTAATTTAAGAAAATTGAATGCAAAAACTGTTCCAGATAATTATTTCTTTGCCAAATATTACAGAAATGATTTAAAATATTTCTGGTGCTAAATTTTTTTCAACCTTAGACTTAAGGGGACGTGGACACTATATAGCTCTTTTCTTAATTATTGTTGAAATTTTATGCACGTATCATTTGAAACATTACTATATGGAATATTTTCTTAAAAAATATTTTAACTCAATAAACTTTTTTAAAACTAACAAAAAAATTAATTTTTAAATTTTTTAAAACCATGAGTGCCAATTCACTTCATTTTACATTATTATTATTCATAAGTACATTTACAACATAATGGGGTATTATTTTGCTATTTCATTGAATAGTTAATTTATAGGCAATGTTTTTTTGTTTACTTAATTCTCATCAAAATTTTATATTTTTCAAAATAAAGTGACTTTTAACTATCTAACTGAAATCGAAACATAAAATGGATACCAACATTTATTTTAGTATCTATCAGGAGACTTTGCTAAAAATTTCATAAGATTTACTAAAAAATTAAGACGCATGGAACATTTTAAAGACACGTAAATTTGAAAAAATACAGTTTTGAGAAAAAGACATTTTAAATATATATGTACACTTGCCTTTGAACCCGTCGCGCGCTTCAACAAGAGGCACTGTGAATTTTTCTTTGCAGGGGACGTTCACGGATAAAAAGTTACTTGCATAGTGGTTAGATGATAGAAAAATTAAAAAAATTCGATTATATAAAAATATTATATGTAAAACTTGCCCTTTGGCTTTTATAGAAGATAGATAATGGTAATAATAGATAATGAGAATGATCAGCTTAATTTTTTTATAAAAATAAAAATCTTATTTATATGATACACTGCTATGAATGCAATTTAAATTACATTGGGCAAACTAGTACTGATGTTAATAAGAGAATTAATAATCATACATCAGCTATTAAAAATCTTAAGAAAAAAGACTAATATAATGTAGAACTTGTTCAATTTCAATCTCACTGCTTTGATAACATTTACATTTGCATTCTTGACGATAATATTGTTGCACTCAATAAAAGATTGGTCTTTGAAAATATTTAGGAAGAACATTTTTAGTTAAAAAAATAATAGGATAAAAAGATTTCTAGCAAAAAAATCTAGCATTATTAAATTTGATAATTCTTTTACTAAGCTTTTAATTTTAGATCTTCTAAAATTTAAAATCAAGATTGAAAATAACAATTCTTTCTTTCTAATTAATAATAAAACTTTAAATAATAAATATTGTATTATTAATTTCTTGGACATAAACTTGAAAATTTAGAAATTCCTAAAATTTTTCATGAAAGTAAAGATATTTTTCCTCTTAAAGATGCAGAACTTTCGATTGCCTTTAGATATTCCGAAACTTGAAAAAAACGTATCTGCAACTATATTTTCCATAGTGAAAACCTTGATCAAATTAAGGATCCTCATTGCAACAGCAATAATGATAAATATGAAAAATTTATTGATAACGATAAAGGGCCCATTATTACTGGTGACTTGGGAATTGTTAACTCTATCTTGTTACAGGATTTGATGGGGAGGGGAACAAAATTTTGACTCAGGGAAAAGTTCAGGTTCAAAAGGACTTTGCTTTTATTTTGATTGGGTATCAAGCGTATTTATTTCTCATTGATACACCAAAATTTTATACAATATAAGAAGACATAGAATTTAACAGGTAAACATTGAGGAAACTGGATCGTAGAACACAGGAGAGTCAAAAGTACCGTTATTTCTTTTTTCAGGTGTTCACATTCTCCCCACCCTGGTCAACCTCCAGAGGTATGACCAGTTGAATAGGACGAGTTAGCCCTTTACCGCCAAGGTGTAATACGCAAGATCTAACCTTTCCATCAAGGCCTTTGATAAGCTTGTCGGCAAGAGCCCTTTTCCACATGTGTTATGGGGCGTTACGTTTTCATGCAATAACACGACATCTCCTTCTCGGACGTGAGATGATTTATCTCTATTGCGTAGCTGGTGATAAGCGCAAAGTTGTAACAAATACTCCCTAGGCCATTTTCTCCAAACTGTGTCTAGTAAGTCCTGCTGAATCCTGTAATTTCTTGTGAGATTTGTGATCTTTTATTCAGGATCGGAAGGTACTAATGTTAATTTCTTGCCTGTCAAGAAATGAGCTTGCGTTAGTATTTCATCGCTGTCATTTTCCTGTTCATAGACTAGAGGTCTACTATTCAAGGCGGCTTCTATTCCTATCAATGCTGTTTGTAGACCTTCTTCGTCGAGGAGGGCTCGGCCAAGAGATTTTTTGAAGTGTGATCCTTTTCAATGGAGAAAGTCTATTGCCTCTAGATAACAACTGGACCTTTGTTGTTTTGCCCTCTTGAAAACGAATGTATAACACAGCTCCAAAAGCTCTTTCAGAACTATCACAAAATATGTGTAAAAAGCAATCTGATGAAGGTGATAGTCCAATCCATCTAGGTATACATATGTCATTCAGTGATGGAAGTTCAGAAATCCATTTCTTCCACTGTTTGGCAATATTTGGAGGTAGAATTTCCTCCCATTGGACTCCACTCAACCATGCATCTTGGAAAATAATTTTCCCTACTACTATTGTAGGTGCAAAGAGTCCCAATGAGTCATAAAATCTGGCTACTGATTTAAGAAGTTGGCGATTAGCAGCAGGTTTCAAAAAGTTCTGGTTAATGCCCTTGGAATTGATTTGAAATGTTTCTTCGTCAGTGTTGCACTTTATACCCAGAACCTCTGTAATTGCTTTGAACTCCACATTCTCTTCTTGCCACATTCCTCTTAATCGTTGTGATTAGTTGCCCACTTGGCCAAGGGAAGGCTAATCAATGCCATTAAACTCTTCACTTCAGAATAAAGAGCTGAAGCCTCATCATCTGTACATACTCCCATAATAAAATCATCCATAAAAATGTTACGTTCAAGTTGTTTAGCTGCCAAGGGTATGTCCTAGTAGTTCTTACTTACTAATTCTCGAAGACTTGCTGATAAAATAAAAGGACTGGGGCTCAAACCAAATGGTAAACGTGAAAATCTATAAATGAAGATGTCATTCAGAAGGTATGTTTTCCCATCTGCATCTTTTTCAGTCCTAAACCACAAAAATCTTGTTGCATCTCGGTCTTCTTCATTCAAGGTCAGCTGTAGTAAAGCTTGACTACCATCACAAATTATTGCTTGTTTATGTAGTCTGAAACGTAATAATGTGGCTGAAATTTCTGGCAATAGATCTGGCCCTGGCGCAAGAACTTCATTCAAAGATGGGTGTCCTGGTGAGTGGGAAGATCCATCAAACACTATACGATATTTCGCATTTTATTTTTCAGCTTCTTAACAACTTGATGTGACAGATAAAATGTTCTGGATTCATTAACTGGTGCTGCTGGAGCGATCTCCACTTGATTTTTATCAACGTAATCTTGTATGAGTTCCGTACAAATGTTTTGAAAATCCATGTTTTTAAACTTCTTCTGTAAGCTCTTTAAACGTTGTAGCTTACACATCAATTATCTGATGAGAGAGTCCTGTCCTTTTTCCCTGGATTACACGAAAGTCTGCCATCTATCACCTTGTAAGGTCTTGAACTGTTTCAAAATTTCTCTGTTAACTTAGACATCTCTTTTCTTGCTTGCTTCAATTCCAATAGTCTCAGGTCCCAAAGGTGCGTACAACTTCCTTCTGCAGTTTGCTTTGTCCGTGCAGATGTTGTGAATAACAGATGTATTATCAAACTTTATGTTGGTCATTGATCTTGAAATCTTAGAATCTATCTAAATACGGAGGCATCAGAACTTAACTCTCAGTCGTTCTTAGAATTTAAAGTCATCCGGTCCACTGAAAGTCAGCTTGAATCAAAAATTCGATTGGCAAATTATGTCTTTTTTCATATGGATCAGCAAGTTTCAGTTTCTTGCCCAGCAAAAGAGTAATATTCTTGAAACAGTTTGATGTAGCATAACTGTTACGTTTTCATACGTATTAGAGCTCTCAAATGCAGTTAAGCTAACTGACTTGTTCCAAATACTGGACCATTCTTGAACTCTTCTTCGAGGATGCGTTTCACTTGGAATGAGACTCAATCTCGAACCTCTAGGTTGTCACTGTTGATCACTTTTAAATTCAAAATATCTACTAGACAAATAGAAACAAAACTAGGTGAGAACCTCCATCAAGAATACAACGTGTTAATTTAGTGATGCCCGTGGGACCAGTAATAAAACTTTTTGCGGTCTGTAAATGATAATATTTCATGAAAAAATGTTTACGTGATTTGCATTGTCAAAGGAATAAGGTCAGGGATGGAATTTTCACAAATTGAAACATGGTATTTCCTTCTGCATTTGATACAGAAGGCCTATCTTTCAAGGACAACTCTCACTATGTCCTTTTTTACACGAAGCAACGTTCAGCAGTCTTGAGCATGGACACGAACATCTGTATCAGTGACAGATTTGCACTCCTGGCGCCAATGTCCTGCAACATTATAGAAGGGGCAAAGATGATGGTCTTGAGCTTCTGGACACGAACATCTGTATCAGTGACAGATTTGCACTCTGGCGCCAATGTCCTGGCACATTATAGAAGGGGCAAAAGATGATGGTTTCTTTGACAATTCTTTGGCTTGTATTGTCTTCGAGTTAACATTAAATGCTGCTGTGGATGGAGGCAAAAATCTCGGTATGGTTTTGCCTTTAATTTTCAAAGTAGTAAGAACACCCTCTTCTTCAGAAGAAACTCTCGCAGTTTTGAAATGTCACTTTCGATATTTTTCCCAATTTGGTAATGATCCATCCGACAAACATCATCTGAAGGAAAGCGGGTAGAATTTAGGGCATTAATATGTCCCGTATGCATTTATATCTTCTCCCAAAGCAGTTAAAAGTGAAGCTCTTTTACACTCTCATAAAAATATTACTTAGAGAAATTGGCGTTGGGTTACAAACTGGCGTTATATTTTCCAAAATCTAATGAGGCTGGATAATCTCTATTTTTTATCACCATTACCATTTTTTAAGATGTTTACTATTTATATACTTTTCAGCCGTTGTTATTCTATACACCAAACGTCTTCGGTTCACCTTAAATAGTCATCTTAGGTAGACATGTTTATCTATTGTGAAAGTTAGTAGTTCAAATCGACTGCAGAAGAAAATTGCTCAAAACACATGAATTTTTCATATCAACCATACAGGGGCTCTATTTCATTGAGGTAATTTTATAGGAATGCAAACATGGTGATTTGGGTAGATACCTATGCAATGAGAAGGAAAGGGAGAGAACAGTTCATCGCCTCATCTGGAGATGGCGGTAGCTTGGCGTCAGGATCGATGTTTGGAACTTTAAAATTTTCTAAAAGCTTTTCGCTTTTGGATATGGTTAATTTGTCTTATAGTCAATATCTGACATTCATATACGTTTAAATTCTTCATCAGAAAGTAAAGCATGAATTCGTTGTATCTAAAATTTTCTTTAATTCTATAAAACGTTTCTGAGCGGCCCAGATCGTAAATATATTTCTTCCTGTGAACAATTAATGTTGAATTTATTGTCAGAAACGGAGATGTTTCCTCTAACATAACTTTCTTTTCTTTTTAAAAAAAGTCTCAGTCGTTTTTTTTTCCTATGTTATCATTATAATTTAATAACGAACTTTGATGTTCAGCCGTATCGGTAAGAATTGCTATTCATAGACATTTTGCTATTCGTAAAGAAAACAAATTAAAATAAGATTTCCTTTCTCTGTCGTGAGTTATACAGGTTGTTTTGCGCCATTATATTTTGTTGGGTATCAAGCGTATTTATTTCATTATTGAACATCGAAAGTACTACAAAAATAAGACGACAAAGAATTTAACTGAGGTAAACATTAGAATGGAAAACACTTTTTTTTTCAGAATCAGCTATTCCTAATGGTGCGGAGAGTCCTCTCTGGGTCCAATAAACACGGTGTAAAATATTTTTTTGATTGGATAATATCTTCTGCCCCCGCATCGCACTTGGATTTTGGAAATTTGGGTAAAAATTGCAATTTTTACTCGGTGAAGGAAACATAATTATTTTTCAATATTGCTATTCTAATAGTGCTGAAGAGGTGCCCACTGAGTTCAATAAGAAAGATGTAAAATATTTTTTCGATCGAATAATATCTTCTGTTCCCGTATCGCAATTGAAATTTTGCAATTTTGTAAAAAAGTACACTTTTTCTTGACTTTTCATACAGGAAGCGACTTCAGAATATTGCTAATAATGTTGATAGAAAGGCTCAGAATTTATATTTAAATCATACACAAGCAACGCCTAACGCAGAGTATGTAGATTATGAAGATGAAGAAACGGATTGTTCTTGAGATAAATCTGAAGTAATTTTAAATCTGAACACTTACAAACCATCGACATCGAACCGTTTAATCTCTCTTACTGATCCTAAGTACAAACAATTAACTCCGTTTGTAGCTAAATCATCACAAATACGACTTGGCCTCCCTTCAACTGTTGTGGTTGGCGACCGATTTGGCGTCTCGGACCGGGCTGTGGTTGCAATTGCTTCAAGTGTTCTTCACGATGTCGGTCTCATAACTAGCAACAACTCAGATTTGGTGGTTGACGAAAACATGCTACGAAGGGAAAGGCTAAAGTTAGAAAGGATTTAAAATTCCAAGCTTTAAGTTAAACTCAGGCATTACCATTGAAGGGACTGTATTTCGATGGTCGTAAAAATTCTACATTGATAGAGGAAAGAGTAGATACTAAAAGATACACGAGAAAAGCAAAAGAGGAACATTTATGTCTTATTGAAGAACTGGGTTCACGTTACATCACTCATTTGAGTCCATCATTTGGCACAGCAAAACAGATTTCCGCGACTATTATCGGATATTTTAAAGGGATCACAAGAGATCTTTCTCAGTTTTTGGAAATTGGCTGTGACGGCAAATCTGTTAATACCGGATGGAAATCCGGTGTAATTCGATGTTTGGAATTGAAACTTGGTAAACCTCTGCAGTGGGTAATATGTCTCCTTCATTTTAATGAACACTTACTCTGAGGCATCTGTTTGAAACGTTGGATGTGCCAACAAATGATCCAAAATCATATTCTGGTAATTTTGGGAAGGCGCCCCTTACATGTGAAGCTTTGCCAGTTACAACTTTCAAAATTATAGACGGCGAATTACCAACAACTGATAGACGTGACTGAAGCAAGGATCAAATGTACTAACTAGAAATATCTCAAGCGTTGCGATTGGGTAATTGTTCTGATGAGTTAGCTAGACGCAGTTCTGTTACATTATCACATTCACGCGGGCTGACAAAAGCCAACAGAGTTCTAAGATTATATGTTAGTTCTCCAGCTTCTTCTTTGAAATTGGAACAAATCGCTGAATTTGTTATGAAAGTTTACACTCCAAACTGGTTTAATATAAAGTCTAAACACTCACTTAAAGATTGAGCTAAGCATGTGTGGAATACTATTTCTAGATCCAGGTATTTATCTCAAGACCACAAGGATGTCGTTGATGGAGTAATTTGTAGAAATTCGTTCTTTGCTCATCCTGAGAATATCTTGCTGTGTATGCTGAAGTATGAAAGATTGTACATCAGAGAACTTGCTGCATGACGTATAATTAAGTCTAGAAAGTTATCTTCCAATGTAAAGTCAGTACGTATCTTTCTCCACTATAACTGAATTTTGAAGCTGCTGACTACACGGAAATGATTGACTGGTCTTCAATTACCATTATTTCTCCACCAATCCTCCGTAATATATCCACTGTCGTATTTAGATCTATTGTGCGTGATAAGAAAAATCCAGAATGGAACTTCGTTCACTTCCCATATCACACACAGACAGTGGAACGGTGAGTCACGTTAATGACAGAAGCATCCATTAAGGTCTATGGGTTTCAAAATGGAGACGGGTTCATTAGATCCACATTCTTTTCCCGATGCCTGAATTCGACAATAAAGCTGATTTCAAGCCTCTTGCTGCTGATTAAGTGCAAGTAAACTTTTGGTATTGGCATGTCATAACATTCTATGTGGTTACAATATCCTTAACACATATTATATTAATATATTATGACTCAGCAATTATTTAATAATTTTCAGATAATATAATCAATTGTACATTGCAATACAACAATAAACAGCATTTGTACCCATCTATTTTTCATGTTTGATTTATTTCTATAACACATAAAAAAGTGCACTTTTTTTCAAAAATTGCAAAATTTCGATTGCGATGCGGGAACAGAAGATATTATTCGATCGAAAAAATATTTTACTTCTTTCTTATTTAACCTAGTGGACACTTCTTCCGCACTATTAGAACAGCAGTATTGAAAAATAATTATATTTCCTACACCGAGTAAAAATTGCAATTTTTACCCAAATTTCCAAATTCCAAGTGCGATGCGGGGACAGAAGATATTATCCAATCAAAAACATATTTTACACCGTGTTTATTGGACCCAGAGAGAACACTTTCCGCACTATTAGAATAGCGATTTCGAAAAAAAGTGTTTTTCGGCCCACCCTAGTAAACATTGAGGAAACTGGATCGTAGAGCACAGAAGAGTTTAAGTTACAGTTATTTCTTCTTTCAGTTGCTTACTAGCGCATCACGTGCCGTCAGTTATTATCCTCGAACTGGACAGCTTTCTATTTGCAAAGATTTAGATTCGTTTATTTACAAGATTGCAAGAAGATACCATTGGTCAATTGAAGGGTTTAGAGAATCGAAACATAAGATTCTAGAAGAACTTAGGAGCAGATTTTATTTTGAAAAAATTACAGTAAAATAGTGATATTTTTGTCAATATATTGATTTTGAAAGATATTAAAAATTTAAAAGATAAATTTATTATTAAAATTGTAGACAAAGCAGCGAAGAATTTATGTGTTATATGCAAATATTACTTTAAGGAACTTTTGATTAATGAATATAACTCCAGTGCAACTTTTAACCTAGTAGACTGCAATAAAAAGGAATTAGATAAAAGAATTTTGGCTTTTGATAAAAGACTCCTAAAATTGATAGATAATAGATTAAAAATAAAATTAAAACCTGTTCTTTAAACTATCCGTATCTTTTTCCAAATCTTAAATTTCATAAAAATCCTACTAGCTTCAGATTTGTTACATGTGGTACAGGATGTTATACTTATTTTATCAAAAAACATTTCTTCAAATTATTAAATATTATTTTAGATAGAATTAAAAAAGAAGATAACTTCATTATTTGCAATAATGCTGAAATTTTAGACCTCCTGAATAATAACAAAATTTGAAATTTCAATTCCTTTGACTTCAAAACTCTTTACACTAATCTGCCACATGATAAATTATTGGAAGTTTGTCTTTTTATGTGCAATGAATTTCTTAACAACGCTATTATTAATAAAACTGACTGGTTCGAAATTTGTAATTTCAGCATTAAAGAAAACTATCTTTTTAATGGTATTCAATATTTTAAACAGATTTCAGGAATTCTGATGGGTGTTACATTCTCCAGTTCACTAGCCAGTATCTTCTTGCACTTTTTTGAGAATAAAATTATTATTAGAAATAATCTAATTTATGGATACAGATACATAGATGATTTGCTTATTTTAAATTCTGACAACTTAGGTTTCATTATTAATTGTGATTCAAAAGAACTTAAACTTAATAAAACGAACTCTCATGAAAATAAAGGTACCTTTTCAGATATAAAAATTGAAATTACTAAGCAAAAACTTTGATTGGCCTGTATGATAAAAGAGCTGAATTTAATTTCAATTGTGAAATTCTTTGTGATTATCATTCCAAAATAGATACTAGAGTATTTAGAAATGTAATTTTCAGTCAAGCTAACAGAATTAAAAAATATGCATTAATAGAAATGAATTTTTAATAGATTTCATTTTTTTAAAGACTCTCAATGACAGCCATTTCCATTTTAATATTCACGGCATTAAATTATCCATGAAAGTAGTTTAGAATATACAATCTAAAAAATCACATTCATTGAGGCATAGATGGAAACTACGGGCTTTTTTTTCTAATATGTCTAGAATAGTTACTTTCCCTAAAAATAAAAACAATTCTTGTTTTTGCCTCTTCTGTTTTATTTCTTCGAATATATATGGCGCCATGGAACAAGTGTTTTCTATAATAATTCCTTCTTTTAAAGGAAAGTTAGCGTGTGTTTGTGATTACGTGAATACTTTTTTTCTCAACTATGGGCATAGGGTAAGTTTTTATTTATGAATGCTGATTTTAATTTAGCCAAATGGCTGATAATTTTAATCATTCTTATTAGCGTTTTGATGTTTGCGTTTTTCCTCTTTCCTTTGAAAATATGCTTCTGGTGTACACATCTCCATTGTCCTTTGTTTGAGAAATTTCGGGCTAAGAGAAGCTAGGTTTAGCGTAATGCTAGCTTCATACAGAAAATTTCCCAAATATTTTTTGAATACATTTGAAATAAAGATCTTAGCCCTTGAAAAATGTATTAGAATGGATCCCTTGTTTGCTTTTGGTGGTGTTCGATTATCTCTGAGTTTGTATTGTTTTTCGGCTTTCTTCGTATGATCATTATTTCCATTGTCCTCTGATTTCTGTTTTTCTGCTGCAATTGCGCTCTACTTAAATTCATTTTATTTAATTTTATTTTCTAAATTTTATTCTATAAATTTTATTGTTTTTATATAAAATAAAATTTTGTTGTTCTTGTTTAAATTTAAATTAAGATCCTATTTTTAATTTATTCTACTATTTAGTTAATTGTTTTTAAGCTCAATATGAAAGACATGCAATATAATTAGAGATATTTTTCCGAAAAATTGCAAAAAGTTTTAAAAAAACAACACCTAAGAATTTCTTATAGATGGGAAAAATATTATAGAAATTTAAAGAAGAAGTTTCACTCGGAGAAGTGTTTTATTAATGCAAATCTAAAAATAAATAAAATTCATTTTGAATGCCTTTTTAGTCATTTTTAATTGAAAGTGAAATCAAAACCTGCTCTGACGTATGAAGGAATAGAATAAAATATCTCATGTTTCAAAGTATGTTTTACGAACGAAGCAGATATGAATCGAAGGAGATTATCTTTCAGTGGCGAATCCAGGGTCTGTGTCTGGGTGGTTGAAGTCATAAAAATTTCGTATCGTCTTGACGAATGTCAGAAGCGTCATGGCTTATGTAAACCAAAACACATTTACTTTACAGATTTTACTCACCTTACAATAAGAATCATAAAGAATACTACAATACTTTCGATAATGTAATAAAAACATAATGAGAAAACTATCCAAAAAGTTATTTCGACCGCGTGAACGTACGAGTGGAAAACTTCAGAAAGTGGGTAAATTTTCGCGAGTGTCAAGCCGTGTAGAAATGTGAAATATTATATATTTATTTTTTAAAAAAAAGGGTGATTAATAACAAGCAGTTGTAGTGATTTTAAATAAAATAAAAAAATTCTGGTTTACCCCTGGGGGCTGCAGCCCCATGTCCCCCTCCTGCAGGAGAAGGAAAGATAAACATTTTAAAGAAGCTTATTATTAATGGCTTTCAATCTCTATAAAAACACATTTTTTTCAGAATTCACGATACGCTTTTAAAAGAAACATACAGAAATTATATAGCAGTCTCGAGAAATCGTTCCTGATTTCCTAAAGCACCAATAAATGCCATAATAAATAGACACAAGGATGGCGCGTGCCTTTTTCTTCTATAGCGAGAAATAATAAAAATCGAGAGCTGCTTGTAAGAGAGCAATTTGAGCAGCTGAAAGTTTTATCTATTTCTCTCTCTGGATGACAAAATAAATACAGACTATCATGATATTCAGTTTGGATCAACATTATTATGTTCAATTTTTCTGAAATTGCATGATTTTATGAGTGTATTAAAAAAATTTATGAACACTGTCTACTTCATCTAACATAAACGATCACTTAAATATAGTTATAATAGCAATAATCAATAAATTGTAGTAATAATATTTTCAAATGTACCTGTATAAATTCTTAGGAGAACGTGACATTTCATAGGCATGGGATTTTATAGGCATGTATTTTCTGAACAAGTATAATAAAGTGCTCCGTTGTGTACTTCGTTTATTCACCTCCTATATCTGCATAATTCATTTTTTAATTTTTTTTACTGAATTTTATCCTACCCTTATTTCCCTGGTACTTTCCCATATTATTTAAACCGCTTTAAAATAATGGAATTTCCCCCTTTGCATCTGCATGTCAATGGACGATGCAGTTTATTATGCTTCTCACAGCACGCTCACAAAAGAATATCATTTAGCGAAATCTGACGCACAGGAAAAAGTATGGTTTAAGAAACATTTACTAGGTAAGCAGGGTGTCACCAAAATGGATGAGGCTTTTAGGATCAGTCGTGGAGTATGCTGTGTAGTGACAGACAGGATCTCCCGTTTTAATTCAATAACTGTATTGTGAATTTTATTTTTTCCTTAACTCTTTCTATTTTAATCAGAGTAATTACTCTGTTTCATTTCCAAAATATTTTACATGACTCTTACATTGGAGAACTCCTTAGGAGGTTGATTTTCTTACTTGACTAGCAGCACCCGCACGACAAACAAAAACGATCACTTAAATATAGTTATAATAGCAATAATCAATAAAATGTAGTAATAATATTTTCAAATGTACCTGTATAAATTCTTAGGAGAACGTGATATTTTATAGGCATGGGGTTTTACGTATTTTCTGAACAAGTATAATAGACTGCTCCGTTGCATACTTCGTTCATTCACCTCCTATATCTGCATAATTCATTTTTTTATTTTTTACTGAATTTTAACCTACTCTTATTTCCCCTATTATTTAAATCGCTTTAAAATAATAGAGTTTACCCCTTTGCATCTGTATGTCAATGGGCGATGCAGATCATTATGTTTTACACAACACACTCACCAAAGAATATAATCTAACTAAACCTGACGCACAGAAAAAATATGGTTTAACAATCATTTACTAAGCAAGCAGGGTGTCACCAAAATGGATGAGGCTTTCAGGATCAGTCGTGGAGTATATGATGTAGTGACAGACAGGAACCCCCTTTTTATTTCAATAACTGTATTGTGAATTTTATTTTTTCCTTAACTCTTTCTATTTTAATCAGAGTAATTACTCTGTTTCATTTCCAAAATATTTTACATGACTCTTACATTGGAGAACTCCTTAGGAGGTTGATTTTCTTACTTGACTAG
>BGPR01001354.1:105615-130973 GCA_013235015.1 Araneus ventricosus | reverse complement strand
TTCAATAACTGTATTGTGAATTTTATTTTTTCCTTAACTCTTTCTATTTTAATCAGAGTAATTACTCTGTTTCATTTCCAAAATATTTTACATGACTCTTACATTGGAGAACTCCTTAGGAGGTTGATTTTCTTACTTGACTAGTAGCACCCGCACGACTTTGTCCGTGACATGATTATTATTATATCTGTTCTCAGAACCTGAAAGCACGAGGGAGGAAAAATTAATTTTAAGAATGAGTCTCCCCAGCACCCAACTCGACACGGGCATGTCGCCCCTCTCTTCGTCCTAATGAATCCTGAATATTAACTCAGCTTTTAACAATGAAAGAGAAAAAACGCAAATAAATAATTGATTAAACAATGAAAACTGTTCGAATTTCGTTGCAACAATGAAAATTATTGTTGTAAATTATACAAAAAAAAATTAAAATTTTATTAAAATTAGAAAAATTATTATATGGGAACTATTAGGTAGATTCCTTATAGGAACTCTACCTATTGCATTGGTTCTCATGACACGACTTCCGGAAAATTTCTTCAGATCTTCCCCGATCATGACCCCTAGAACCCAAAACCCCCCTTCGTTAAAAAGTTTATATATATATATATATAGTTATATATTTTTTAAACTATTAAAACTCAAATAATATTTTCATCATATACACCTATTAAACCATCTTTATTATATATATATATATATACATATATATATATTTCAAAACAAACTTGGAAACACAAGACAAAAACTCAAAAACAATGAACACACAATGGCAAAAAATAGATAAAAACCAAAATAAAATTGAAAAATATCATAGTGAGCCGCTCGTCAGGAACGGAAGCTCGCTCATGATATTAATTTGTGCTTTTTTCTGCTAACGACAAACGAAATCCGTTAAAAAATGCCGCTATCCCATATATATATATATATATATATATATATATATATATATATATATATATATGTATAACGCTTTTTCTCATGTTTTCTTGTGAACACGATAACTGTAAGTAATTTTGATTTCATTTTAAGCAGCTTGGGATATGTTGTAAGGATAGTGAAAATCTCGCTCGAGTTCGTAGATGGGCCATCCAGCTCAAAGGGGGGTGGAAAAAGTGGGGGTTGAAATTTTCATTTCTCCATAAATCCTTTAAAATTGAAAATAGAAGGAAAATTCAAATTAGGCGAATTATCGTCTTATCATAAAGAAAAAAAATTTGCATTTAAATTTTTCGATAGCTACAATTGCTTAGAAGTTATGAGCCGAAAAGTGATTTTTCCTCCTCCCTCCTTTCCCCTCCCCTACCACTACTTAATTGCCTTTCAACCTATACATGTTACCCCTTGTTGGAAAGCTCTAGTCATTCGCAATCTCTTCCATTAGGTTTCATTCTTGCAGCTTTAATCCTTATGAAAATAGAGGGCAAAATAATTTTTTCCTTATTATTAGTAGTAGAGATGTATATAACGCTTTGCCTATGTTACCTTGTGAACATGATAAGTAGAGTAATTTTGATTAGATTTTAACCGAGGAGGGATATGTTGTAAGGACTGTGAAAATATCGGCCTAGATTGTAGATGGGCTATCCAGCTCATAGGGGATGGAAATGGTGGGGGACTGTAAATTTCATTTTCCCATAATTCCTTTAGGATTGAAGATAGAAAAAAAATTCAAATTAGGCGAATTATCGCCTTATCACAACAAACAACTTTCATAGTGAAACTTTTTTGACAGCCACAATTTCCTAGAAGTTATGAGCTAAAAAGCCATTTACAATCCCCTAACCAACTTATCATTTTCCCATAGTTCTGTTACGACTAAAGACAGAAAAAATTTCAGTTAGGCGAATTATCACATTTTCATAACGAACAGCTTTTATACTAAAAGTTTTTCGTCTGCTAGAATTGCTTATAAGTTATGAGCTGAAAAGCGATATTCAATACCCCCACCCCAATTTATCATTTCTCCATAGCTCCGTTACGATTGAAGATAGAAAGAAAATTTCAATTAGGGGAATTATCACCTTATCATAACAAACTACTTTTATATTGAAAGCTTTTGACAGCAAGAATTGCTTAGAAGTTATGACTTACCATCAGTCGTATTCACTTCCACTTTTTATACAGTAAACAAGTTGATATACCTGTCTTTGTTCCGGATTTAAATGTTTTCATGTTTAATATTTTTAATGTAAAAATTACTATTGTATAAATATTATAATACACAAATTCCTTTTCTGATCTGAAACGTTTTTAATTAAAATGAGAATATCATTAGAAACAACCACGATTATTAAAAACAACCGTTTTCTCCATAAATTATTATTTGTTATATAGGTACTTCAAATTTTGCTAACAATTACTAAAGTAAAAGAAAGGTTTTAATGAATATTTTGGAACAATTAAATTAACTAGTTAATTATTCATTAATTTAAAACATGAAAATAAATCAATATTTGTTCCCGATATAAATTGTTAATTGTCTACATTTAAAATTTTCTTTTAGCATTCTTCCTTCTGGAAACAGTTCTTCGTATTATTATTGTTCTTCAACAAGAATATTGTTACGAATTCAGTTTAAAATTAATTTTGAAAAAAATATTAAATGAGAGAAACAAATTTTTGGAAATGAAAGATATCGCAGAAAAACGCCTAGCTTAATTTTTAATTAAGTGAAATTTTAAGCAACTTTTAGGCTTTGAAAAGTTGAAGGTGATCTTTCTCGTTTTTTAAATGAAAAGTGTGCAAAGTTTGCTTGAAATTAGTTTAGTGGTTTATGAGGAGATGTGGAATATACATGCATAGCCACAATGACTTTTATTTAAATTAAGATAATTTTAAGATTAAGATTTCTGGCATATAGTATGAGCCATAAAAAACGTTTCAGTGAAGATTTTGTCACAATTAATTATTTAATTTTAATTAAGTGAACAGTTAATTTTAATTTATTAAACATTTAATTTTAATAGTTAATTTTATAATTAGTTAATTTGACAGATTACATTGATTTGAAATTTAGCTAAACATGGCGGGACCAGAATAATTCAATATATAATAGCCAAAAACGATAGATATTTAAATAAGAGTTCCCTTTATCCTTTTTGATATTGGAAAATATCTCCTTAACTTTAAAATTGTTTTGGGATTTTCAGCCTGAGTATTTGGTTTTAACCGTCGATGCAGATTTAAATTTAGTGTTCAAATTGGATGAATTCATATCCTATGCTTTAAACACACGTATTAAATTTGCTACTCACGATGTTTAATAATTTTTATTCTTTTATATTGTTAAGAATTTAGTGACTATTATCTCTGTAACCAGGGAGTTCTCTAAATGAGCCCATTCTAGTAGTGTTTAAGTGTTTCATGTCATGTATTTTACCGAATGACAAAGTAGTGTTCGCACAATTAGTTATATTGTAACCTAGATTAAATAAATTAATTTTTAAATCTAGAGTCTTTCTTCATTCGTGTCAAGAATCAATTTCTTGTTACTGTTTCAGATAGGCTGGTTTAATGTTATCTAGGAGATATTTGCACTGCTGATATGTTCTTTATGATTCCTACCTGTTGAATGATTATGCGTTTATATAAAAAAAATTGACCAATGTACGGACCGATAAATTTGGAATAACGTTTTGGAATGAAAAATGGAATGATAAAACCTTGATATAGTAAACAGTTAAATGTCATGAAAACAGAATCGTAGCGTAAATAATACAATGTGCGGAAACAATAAAGTCATTGACTATCTCTGTATTGATCAATATGTAATACTTCATTATTTTTGTAACATTAGCGTAAAGGAATCTACCTTTGCCTTCAAGCTTGCCGAAAAGGGATTTTATTTTTTTTTTGTTTAAAGCAAACTTCATTAGCACGGAAATTGTTTTTATTTCTTATGGTGTCTCAATTTTCTTACTAAAATTATTAGAAAAAATGCAATGGAGAAATGAGTATTAAAAATCACCCAAAATACCACAAAATAGTAAATAAAAAATTTTCTAGATTGAATTTTAAAATTCGGGCTTCGAGGTTCATTGAGTCACCATTAAGACTACCTGTGTGCGGAATTTCTAGGCTGTAAGTGCAATATTATTTGTCTAAACATCGCACATACACAGACATCGCCATTTAGAAGTATAGATAATTAAATTTTACTTACTAACCTACCTTGTCCTTCTGCCTGGTTTTCTTCCCCTGATCCCTCCTCCCACTCGACTTCGTCATCTGACCGTGGTTCAAAATTACGTGGTCTGTCCCCAAATAGCCATCGTGTTGCTTCAAAACGGGACATAAATATAACTTAACTTAACTAAAGCTTGTTCTCGGCTAGCCTTGTTTACGAAGCCGCCTTTGGGTGGGTGTGGTACGGGGGATACCAGTGTGAGAAAATCAGTGGAGAATCCAGGATTTTGTTCGGGGGGTGTTGAGGTCATACAAATTTTGTATCATCGTGACCTCATGGCTTATGTAAGTCAAAACACTTTAAGTTTAAATACCTGAAAATAAGAATAACAAAGGACACTACAATACTTTCGATAATTTAATAAAAACACAATGAAATAACTAGCCAAAAAATGTTTCGACCGTGTTAACGCTACAAGTACGAGTGGAATGACTACAAAAGTGGAAAATAAATCGAATCCGTCTAGCCAGAAAGGAATGTTGCCTCTTTTTATTTTTTTAGAAAAAGAATTATGAGTAAACAGGTGTAATTATTGGAAAAAAATAATCAAGAATTTTGACTTAGCTCCGGGGGAGACTGCAGCCCCATAGCACCCCCCCACGGATTAGCCAAGGGGGAAGTTAACAATTTTATTGTGCCTTTTTTAATTAACCTTGATATAGACGATCTAAAGATTTTAATCTCATTATCTACGAGATGTTTTTGCCGAAATGCACATTGGGTTATTTTTACACAAGACGATACGATTTCGCCATATCTCAATCAGAGAATCAAGATTCTTACAAAATTATTTTGGATTATACTAAGACCCTCAAATCGTTGTCCGCTTTTCTTATGAATGCTAATGTTGTTCTATTTTCTGATGTCAATAAATTGAATTTATCATGCGTTTCGTTTATTATTTACCTTTATTTCAAAAATTGATAAAAATTCATAAATTATTTTCTTCTTTATGACCAAGCTCATGACAAAGCGAAATCATT
Source organism: Araneus ventricosus (assembly GCA_013235015.1). NCBI lineage: Eukaryota > Metazoa > Arthropoda > Arachnida > Araneae > Araneidae > Araneus > Araneus ventricosus. The sequence continues at coordinate 125,801 of BGPR01001354.1, read as the reverse complement.
CTAACTAGTTCAGATTGGGACGAAACAAAAATATTTTTAAATGCAATAATTCGGCCTGTAAATGAAAAGTCAGGTTTGTAGACGATCGGCCTTATTTTCGTGATATTGGATTTTAACCTACATCATGACCTACTCTTTATTACAACGTAAAACCGAATATTGCATTAATACATGAAAGCTGAAAGATAAGTTTATATTTTTGTTTCAAAAAATTGTTATTTTTCAGAACTACTGAAAAAGCGCAAAATCAAAAGAAGCTTCCTAAAAATTAAATTTATTTAGCACTTTCAAAGAACTATGAATCAATTTTCAGAAACTAATATAAATAATTTCATAACCTGCGTTTTTCACATGAAAAAGGCCAGTCACACAATTCCTTAATATATGGTTATATAAATATTAGCTTATATACCCGGCGTTACTCGGGTAGAAATATTTACAAGTCTAAGTAATTATAATACTTTGAAATTAATCAAACAGTTTTTCACTGTAGCGTCTTTCGTTGATTTTCTTTTGCCCTCTCCTGTGTCTCTGACCACTCGGCCAGCAGCGAAACTAACCTCTTCTTTCTGTCTGTGCTTTGAACTACTTCATACGACTCTGAAAATCCTTGGAATTCCATCTTCCCATCACCATCATTACTACACAGACAAGAGAAATACTTCATATCATGCTTTTTATAGCCTCTTCTCTTCTTTTTGTTTTTTGTGTGCTTGATCGGTAGCACCATACCTTCTTTTCCTCCCAAGGCCCTATCCTTTCGGTACGAACGAGACTCGATTAACCTTTAATCACTTTACATACTGACAGTGACATAATGAGTGTAGGGAAAGGTGTGTACCTTGGCCAGGGTTGTAGCTCGGTCATTTGTCAATATATCAAAACGAGAGTGTATAGAAATTTCGTTCCTGCTCCCAAAATGTTTTGTTTTTTGTTGCAGCACTGTTACCTTGCAACAAGAGATGACTCTTCTTATAAGTTTTCAACTGAAATGAAAAAACAATTTTTCGGAAGCCGGCGCAAGCTTCTGGAGGTGTTGAATTTTCCTCCTGTTTTCAAGAAGATTATTTTTCTTAATTTTTCAGCTGTTCCCTTTTAACTCTAGTACTGACACACACATGAAAAGTTTCTATCAATAAAATCATAAAAAATAAATAATAGGAGGGGAGGAGCTGTACCTCGGCCAAGTTCATCGTACTGCACCTTAGCCACCTGTAAACAGCATAGAGCAGTGTCGCATCAACATCAAAAAGTGGGTTTTAGATAACTTTTTGTCGTAAATAAGCACACAAAACTTTATGCGGGATGGTTAAGGGTCTGCAATATGAAGAAGCCGTAAGGAAATTCCTAACACAGAAAGAAAATGTATTTACATAGCTAGATTTTGAATATGTTTTCAAAATAAAGGGTGTAGATATTGTCATGATTTTGCCTGCACCGTGAATTTATCGCTGAGGCTAATACAAAATTTCGGTTTAATTTTGTAACTATAGGAATTTATTAGTATAAATTTTTTCCTAGTACGGAGAATTGATTTTAAAAAAATTTACATAAATAATTTTTGTTACTCCTTTATCTCTTCTGATAATAAAGGAGAATGTGTGTGTGTGTGTCTTTCTGTGTGTGTGTTGGCAATATACAGGCAGACTGTTGGATATAGAGCTGCAAAATTTGGCAAAAATTTATGATAATCTTTGTATGGTCTGAATGTGCAACGTGTAGCGATTGTTTTCGAAAATTCAATTAAAATTTCATTTATTCAAAAATTGATCAAAATTTTTGCGTTTGTTGACGATAATTTTCAAAAATATTATATCACAAAATTAATTCTTATAGCACCTAACAATTTAAAAATTATTCTTTCAATGATTTCAATGAAATTGACGTCCGAGTTTTTTTTCCAATTTTGGAAATTTTTTTAAAATATTTTTATTCATAATCTACAACAATGCTTTTGGTTGTTACAATCGACGCAAACCGTATTCATCGTTTATACAAATATTTAATTGTGTTTCTTTCCCATTGTTGAAAGATAATGAATGGAGATTCTGCATATTATTTCATACTAGCCGCTTCGGCGACCAGCATGTTCGCCGGGAATATAATTTCGATTGTATTTTGCATAATTTTATATTTACGGTTCCCTTAACAACGTAAGCAAATCGCAGCAGATATTTAACCCATGTTCTTTTAGTGGTCTTGCACCAATTCTGTTCATTATCTACATAAATGTACCTAATGGAGTTAAATAACTGACTATGTCATGTAACATCTAATTGTAAATTTTCAGCGCCATCTTTGCTCTCTTATTCCTCTTGCAAAATATGCATTTGATTTCAACATTAAAATGGCACAATATATGGCCAGCGGTATGTTTACTGAATTAATACATGCTGAAAAAAGCATGAAAACATAGCAGGCATAATAATCAAGCCGACTGGATATATTCCTTCATACACGTAATATCTCAGAGATCTTGTTATAGAGATTCTACGAAAAGTGTGATTAAATAAAATATGAAAGCAAACTGTGTTAGGATATTACCTTAGCTTACAACGATGAAAGAGAAACACGCAAACAAATATTTCTTTAAACAATGAAAATGGTTTTGAATTGCGTTGCAGCAATGAAAATTATTGTTGTAAATTATACAAAGAATATTTTTTAAATGTCATTAAAGTTAGAGGAAAGATTCTACGGTAACTTAAATAATATCATTGAAAATTTAATTTTTTGCACTTTCAGATGGTGTAAGAAGAAATTTTGTGCTGTAATATTTTCGGAAGTTATTAAGGAAAACGCAAATTCTAGTTTAATTTTTAATTAATTAAAATAATAATTAAAATTTCAAAAAAGGGCTTCAAGGAGCACATTTCAACCCTCCAATGAATCTCGTTCCAAATTTCGTAACTCTAGGTCCATTAGTCTGTCCTGTAGAGCGCCAACAGACACAGATACACACATATTCTTCTTTATTAGTAGTAAAGATTTTTAGAAATAACGTAATTAATTTTACTTCATTTCTTCTGTGTCAATTTTTCAGAAAGCTTTATATATAGTCCTCTAAGATATATTAAATAAATCAGGAAGTAAATTAATTTTTGTTAATGGAACCATAAATACTAAATTACGGGTAAGAGAAATAAGCTTTTCAAATTAAAATCTTATTTCGCGCTATTTATCCAACTCTTTGCAATCTTAAAATTCAATTAAATTTTGAGAAAGCGTGCAATTATAAAAAACAATTTACTTTGAAACTAAAAAGTAAGAACAGAAGAAGCAGTTTCGTCCGCCTAGGGGTGTTACATTAATAAAATCACTTGTTTGTGATTTTCTTTTTGTATATGGAAAGTCATTTACTGAAAATATTGAAGTAGGTACGTCTCGTTGTTTTGCTCCTTGAATATCTTTAGCATATTGTTGAAATAAATTATTTAAATATAAATCTATATATTTAAAATAATTTGGCAAAAAAACTTCACCGAGTCCACCTGCCTCAACCACTCAACCGATTTCGAAAATTTTTTATTCTTCTGAAAGGTTATGACGTTCATATATGTCATCTAGGTTTGCTTACCCCCACCCACCTATTTTTGAACGAAATCGAAAAACCACATCTCCTGTGTACATTGTCTATGGGTAAACCTTGTAAAACTCACCCAGCCCCAACCACCAAACCGATTTTGACAATTTTTATTTCATATGGAAGCTTATGACGTCTAAATATGTCATCAGAGGTCGCCTACCCCCCCCCCCTCCATTTCCGAACGAGATCGAAAAAACATTTCTCCACCATACATTCCCTATATGATATTTCGATTTCGTTGAAAAATAGGAGGAGGTGGGAGCAGGCGATCCTTGATCACATGTCTAAACGTCATAACCTTTCAAATGAAAAAATAATTGTCGAAATCCGTCGGGTGGTTGGGGTTGGGGATTTCTACAAGGTTTACCCTTAGGCAATGTACAGAGGAGAAGTGGTTTTTCGATTTCGTTCGAAAGTGGAGGATGGTGGAGAGCAGGCGACTCTTGATAACATATTTACACGTCATAAGCATTCATATGAAATAAAATTTATCGAAATCAGTCTAGTGGTTGGGGCTGGCAAACTGTCTGAAGGTTTAACCATATTATTTTAAATTCAGGGTTCCCACTTATATCCGTTACACCCCCATAACTTGTACACGGTGACAGATAAGTACATAAAGCGTAGCATAAGAATGCAAAAAATAAACATCTGTTTGGTCACGATTTCTAAAATTGTCATGTCATAAAGAGTGGAAGAAAGAAACTGAGACACGTCCCTGTCTTCCGGATAATTTATTAGCCATTATGCACATTTGCAATCTGGATTGGATTTCTCGCTGCACATTGTGCAACATGGCAGATGTTACTTAGGCACAAATATCAATAATGCGTCGTCGAAGATCCTGCAATGTTGGCGGAGGGGTCGCATATACCTGACTTTTATTTGTCCCCATAAGAAGAAGTCCAATGTGTTGAAGTCATTTGAGCACAGGGGCCACTATACGAAACCACCATACCCTATGACTTGATTCTAGAATGTCTCCATTAGGTACTGCTTAACGTTTGAAATCTTATGCGGAAGGGCGCCGTCATGTTGGAACCATACATTTCGGAGTTGGTGCAAATGTGGATTGTCAACAAAATAGGTTATTACATCCTGCAGAAGCTCCAAGTACCTTTGTCCCGTTAACGTTTCCACGCAAAATACTGGTCCAATGAGCCTGTTATTACAAATTCCGCACCAGATATTAATCGTCCGGCTAAGTTGATGTAGAATTTCCGCAGCATATCTCGGATTTTGAAGCGACCAGGTGTGACGTTTCCGTCTATTAAACATTCCGTTACGCGAAAAACATGACTGATCCGCCCATATTATGTCTGCCAGGAATGTTGGGTGGTCCTCTAAGTTATTCATCACAAAGCTGCACCACGTGTAACGTCTCTCAGCATCTCTTGGCAGCAATCCCCGCACAAGTGTAGATGAGCACCTGATTCATCCCGGATTGTCCAAACGCGGCTTTTTGTGATGCCACACTTTTCACTGATCATTTTTGTGCTGCTCTTAGGATGGGCGAGAGCGTATACCAGCACATCTTCAGATTGCACTTTGCGTCCTACATTACGATGTCTACGAACTCGAGGTCGGCTGGTCACGCAGCCCGTCTCCCTTAAACGTTTTACAACTTTTAAGATGGTCTGCCGTGTAGTATGCGGCGTTCAGGAAAACGTTCACGATACGGCCTTGCAGCTGATTTTGCCTTACGCCCACATTCACCATAAATTAACAGCATCTCGCAATACTCGTTAATGCCAAATTTTGCCATAACCCTCAGCTTTAATGTGCAACCCAGCAGGAACATCCTTTTTACAGTAGTAGTCTCTGATGAACAGGTATGACGTTCCATAATACATGAAATCCATGTGATTTTTATACCTGACATATTTGAGTTGAGCTGTGTGTTTGGAGTGACGATTTTGAAAGATCAGCAGAAAATTTTCATAGTTTGTAGAGACATTCAGTAAAACACGCAACCGGTGGGGACAGAACCATGGTCCTCATGAATGCAAATCGCGTGCGTTACCCCTGGGCCACAACACAGGCAAGATTGTAGTCCGTAATGTGGTCTTTTCTCGCGTTTCAGGACGCAATAGTGCTGCAAATCATAATTAACATATGTTCATTTTTTACATTCTGTTTTGTGTATTAATGTGTGCAGAGTATCTTTTCGCTCTAAATTGAGCGTACTCTACAATTGACTTTTTCTCGTATCTTTCACCGTTTACGACATAGGACCGCTAATTCCAAAATTTGCCGATAGACGGCGTTGTAAGTTGTCTCACCGAGTAACGCATAGCCTTTTCACTATACCTAGACACCAAGTTTATGGCATAAGCTGTCACCGTTTAGAAGTTAAGGGGTATGTAACGGATATAAGTGGGAACCCTGTATATAGATCCCAGCAGTTGCATCAAAATGGCGTGTCATAAAATTGAAACATACATATTGTTGGTGACGGTAAATGTTTATTTAGGGCAATGTCATTCTATATTTATAGATCTGATGATTTTCATGCCAAAATTCGTGAGAAAGGTATACAAAACAACTAGATGAGACAACTAGATTACAACTAGATGAGATGTATTGAATGATTTTACAATTTTAAAGGAATCTGTTGGCTACAAAGTATATGAAATCTACTATGGTTTTATGGCCTGTTCCACTGAAATTCATGCAGAATTTAAAACTGGCAAAAGAAGTGGCAAACTGGTAAGTAGTTCTGAATAAAGTAGTTTACCAATGTTATTTTATTGCTGGAATATTTCTCCATTTTTTGTCTCAAAAAGAAGGGGAAAACATCTTCGAGTTTCCCTGACAATATACAATGGTACCTCCCTTAACGGACACTCCCGAATAGCGGACACCTCTAATTAACGGACATTTTTCGAGTCCCAGTCCTTTTATATAGGACAATCCATGCTATTCCCTCTGGATAGCGGACACTCCGAATAGCGGACAGGTATTTTTGAAAAACTTTCAATTATTTTGGCAAACATTTCAAAATTATTCTAACAAGCAAGCTAAAAATATATGTTTATGCGTCTTTACAACGAACTTTACCAGACTCCTCCCTTCCGTGCTTGACACAATGAAATTCTACCCTAAAATGAGCACAATGGCATTCTTCTGCACCCCATCACCCATTCTTTCTTCCTATTCTTCCAAAATTCCCGGTGTTTCTTGGAATTTAGAGGCGCGAAATCTGTTCTGGGGGGGGGCTTGGTCTTTGGTCACTGGCGAGGCTAAAACTTTACTTGTCTATTCAGTTTAGTGCGACAGTGCAAACTTATTCAAATCGTGTTAAAATGGCGTCGAAAATAAAGAGATTGAATTTGAAATAAAAAATTGACGTTTGGGAAGTTGCTGAAAAGGAAAAGCTGAGCGTTCGTAGCCTTGCCGAACGTTCCCACGTTGGTATAACGCAGATTAGTGAACTTTTGAAGGATAAAGAAGGAATTCGAAAAATGTGGGTCCTGAATTCGAACGAAAATTTGAAGTTTCGTAAGACAGAAATAAGCGAAATTGACGAAGTGTTGATGAAATGGTTCTGTTCTGCTCGTGCAAAGAACATTCCTGTAAGTGGTGTTTCGCTTCAAGAAAAAGCCAGAGAACTCGGTGAAAGTTTGGGATTAGAAACTTTTAAGGCCTCAAATGGATGGCTGGAAAAATTCCGGACACGTCACAACATATCTTTTAAACACATTTCTGGCGAAGAAAAATCTGTAAATCCAAAGGAAGGAACAGATTGGATTGGAAGGCCTAAATCTTTGTTTAAAGGGTATGATGACAGAGACATTTGCAATGCCGATGAGACTGGCGTCTTTTAACACGTCCTTCCGGGCAAGACCTTATGTTTTAAGGGTAAAATATGTAGTGGCGGGAAAAATTTCAAAAGAGCTGCTCACTCACTCTTTTGCTGTGTTGCAACATGCTGGGAGACTTCGAAAATCCAGTTGTTATTGGAAAAGCTGAGAAGCCTAGATGTTACAAGAACATTGATGTATGAAAACTTAGTGTTTCGTGGAAGTCAAATAAGAAAGCGTGGATGACCACTGAGATAATGAGCGATTGGTTGGTGGAGTTAGACAACTAAATGAAGAAAAACAAAAGAGAAAAATCATTCTGTTCATGGACAATGCTACTTCCCATCCTGATTATTTAAAGCTCAAAAATATTAATTTAGTTTTCTTGCCTCCTAACACCACTTCGATGCTACAGCCACTTGATCAGGGAATTATCCGCAGCTTTAAAGTAGGATACAGAGAGCTGCTTCTGAGACATGTGCTTTCACAGATTTCCTCCTGCAAATCCAGCGAAGAGTTGGCAAAATCGGTATCTGGTTTGGATGCAATTTCCTGAACTACGTCTGCCCTTAAAAAAGTGGAACCTGGGTGCGTTCTAAAATGTTTTAAGAAGGCGCTATTTTTGAGTACAAGCGAAGTGGCAACTGACAGTGCTACTGACAAAAACGAAAACGAACTTGCGGATCTAGTAGCAAATTTGCATTCAAATGTCAGCGTTGAAGAGTATGTCAAGATCGACGACGATTTATCCATTGAGGAAGAAAACCTGCATGTTTCCAATTTCATTAATCGGGACACCACTGAAGCACTGGCCCTTTCTGAGGATGACGATGGGGTATCTCCAATGGAAGACTGCAAAATCAAAGATTATTCGGAAGCACTGAAATACAGCGAACAATTAAAACAGTTCTTTCTGAACAATGAAGATTCCGAGGGACTAGCAAAGCCAAATCCTATGAAGACTCACCTTGAAAAACAGGTTTGCTGTGCAGGAAAGCGAAATCAAACTTTGCCAACAGATTTTTTCAAGTAGTAATTAAAATACTATGCAATGTATTTTGGGATTATTTAATGCAGGATAAAAGGATTAGCACACAATTAAAAGGTAAAGTAGTAAATAGTTATTCTTTTCGTACATAATTAATTTTTACTTTTTAATTAAAATTGCAGGCGTAATTTTCAATCAAATGTCAAACAGAAGTGCAAAAACTTTTTTTATGAAAAGCTTGTCCGCCCCAATAGCGGACACCTCCAAATAACGGACAAAACTTTTGGTCCCGTGACTGTCCGCTTTTCGGAGGTACCACTGCACTAGTATTCATAAGAGTTCTTCTGGTTTAAGTCTCCGAATCCTAAAGGTAAATTCTCGTGGAATATTAGAAAAAGAATAAAAAATTCTGAAATATTTCAGAGATTAATATTATATAAAGTAATCTTAAACATGAAAGCCATTTGGAGTAGCTGAGAAATGAAAGACAAATTCTTATTTTCTGACATATTCTTTTATAAACTAAGCAAAAATAGCGTAATGCTGCTGAATGATATCAAACGATTTTCCAACGAAAAGTAAGTTTCCATCAAAGGATATTTAAAATCACTACTAAGAATTTTTTCAATACTTAATCGCTTTCTACCAGTAATAGTCTTAAATTAAAACAATAAATTTAGCGATATATATATTTTAAGCTTTTGTTTTATTTTTTTAAAAAGGTATTTTATCCAAGTGTAATGACACTACATTACACACACTCAAGGAGTTCATATTTTAAATTCACAAAATGACGAATTATTCACTCATACAATTAATCTATATATATAAAAAAACTCAACAGTTACAATTGATAAAATTTAGCAAAATTAATTGATTGAAATAAATAAAATAAAAACTATTTTTTGCATTAAATAGAAAGGCGCATATGCAGCTACATCTAATAAAATACAAAGACAAATAATAGAAAAATATAAATTTGAATTTAAAAGAAAATAAATAAAAGAAACAGAAAAGTAAACAATAATAATAATGAAAACAATATACGTTTTTGTGGGCAAACGCAGCAGCAAAAAGTAATTGCTTGAACAAAAAATTTTTAAAGATAACAACAAAAACTATAGTACAAAGTAGCAAATATTCTCCAATAATTGAAACACTTAACAAAAGTCAGAAATTACTCAAAATGGAAAGGAACTGGAATGGCGCACTCATCGGAGACCACACGCCATTAGTAGTTTTAAATGGACAAATTTTCTGTAGGAAGGAATGACAAAAGTCTAAATTTAAATACTGTGCAACAAAATAAAATTTCTTTGTGTCCCTTTGATGTCAAACGTTATATTCTTGATGATGGTATTTCAACCTTAGCCTTGGTTCACTGTGACATTTAATATTACATTTGTATATATATATTTACTTTAACTTTTTATTTATATTTTATTTGTGTTGTTATTTAATGTATCATTGATATTTGAATTTCTTATCTTAATCAGGTAATATTATTTCAGTCCGGATTGAATTGTTGTAATTTTTTCTATTTTTGAAGAAATCTCAAGGGATCTGAATAATCGTATCTATACTTATAAAGGGCAATGTTTGTGTGCGTGTGCGCGATCGCCAGAAGAATCTATCGTACTTGCTGCCTTGAAATTTGACACACAGGTAATCTTAATGGTGACTCAATTCGCGTGGAAGCCAGAATTTTAAAATTTCATCTAGAAAATTTTTTATTTAATATTTTGTGTAGTTTGTGATGATTTTTCGCACTAATTTCTAAATAGCATGGCTTCAGATAATTGTACGAAAAAATAGATACACCATCGGAAGGAGCAAACGATTTCCATTCTAATAAAGTTAGTTTTGAATTTCTAACATAAGTTACGGAATTTCGAGAAATTTAAAAAAAATAGTCACTTTCTCCTTATATTTTTAACTGTCAAGTTATATTTCCTCGCATACAATGTTCTAATAAATTTATGGTTTTCAGTTTCTCTTGTGGTAACAACAGAAATATTTATCTCTCATTTAAAACAAGAACGATTAAAATATCTTTGTCCGTTCATTTTTAATAATTTTTTTTCTTAAAGGGTTAAAAAAATTATTTTCGTATGAAGAACTATTCAGAAACGGCCAGTTTCTCCTTTCCTACGTCTGGCGCCATCTTCCGAAATTATTCCCTCCTCTCCTTTTAGCATGTTTCGCAAGGAATAATTTGAAATAATTTGTTGGATGCAAGGGTTTAGTCGTAAATTAAAGCAGTGCTGCATCATTCGGACATGGGTAAAATGTTGGTTTGAACTTCTAATGTAACTTGCTGAATTATGAGAAAAAATTTTCCGTGATGAGCTAAAAGAGTTTCTTTAACATCTGCGTAAAATGTGCCACAGCTTTTCGCGCAAGCTCCAGGGGGTGACGAAGGGTACTGTCGTGATCGTCGAAGGTCACGGTACTGTGGTTTTACGATCCAGAGAAAAGATTGTATTGCATTAGCCTAACTTAGATGCACCATCGGAAAGAACAAACTATTTCTGTTCTAATAAAGTCAGTTTTGAATTTCTGACGGAATTTACTGAATTTTGAGAAATTTTTAAAGAATAGTCGGTTAACTCTAAAAAACTTAATTTGGAATTTCAATTTCTTGCATCCACCATTCTAATTTTGTTATCAAGTTGAAATTTGTTGAAGTAATAAATATAAGAGTTCTACGTGATTTAAAATAAGAATGGTTAAAATTGAACAGTTAGTTGAATTTTAATTCATTTTTTTCTGAAGTGTTAAAAAAATGTCATTTTCGTTTCAAAATTTCCTTCACGATTCTTCGCAATCAAGGTCGCGTGACGTATTTCCCCAACATGCATTTCGTCGAAATTACGTGACGTCATAACCCCTCTGTTTCGCGTCGACAGATCATTCTTTTAAATTGTTTTTATACTGATTGATAGTCGAATATATGGCAGATATCTTTAGTTAGAGAAGACTAGAGAAAATGAAATATGACTTTAAGGAGATATTTACATAATTTGGCTTCAAAGTTTATGATGCTCTGTACCGTTTTCTACAGTTGTCTCTATCTTTCGAGGCCCATTGTTCCATTTGAAACCGTTTAAAATTTCATTCGGTTTTCATTCTTTACATTTTACCTGGTATATAGAAATCAATCTTTTAAATCATAATTTTTTTTCGAAAATATCTGTTTATTTTTTACTCTGTACTGTCAAATGTTATTTTTCGCGAAGAACAATAAGCGGGAAAATGAATAATTTGTATCTTTTGTTTTGATTTTGTTCTTCAAACGTTTTCGAGTCATTTTGGGAGATATTTTTCATTTTGTTGAAGTCCTGATTCCACGGGCAACGCCGTGCGCGTACTTGTAATATAATATAATGCTGAAATTGTGAATAAAATATTTTATTGATTAGAATTTTGTGTCCTTGTTCTTTTATTTCACATTTATAACACTTATTTAAAGCAAATTTAAGAATTTATTTTAATTATGATTGAAGGCTATAGTTTTTCTTGCATAGTGAAGTTTGTTGAAATTAAACTTGAAATTTTGATCTTCTATCAGTTTCAGGAATAACAAAAAGTGAAACTATTTAAAGTTGTCTGCCTTGGATGAAAAATTGTTTCAAGTTAGAGAAATTGACTTTGTTTTAACTTTTCAGGGATTAAATTAATTTCCTTAAGATTAAATGGTTAAAAGTGTCGGCATTATGTTAACAAACAAATGCTAAAAGTGAATCTTATTATCACTCACTCCTTAATTCTGTTAGCATAAAAATTAGTACTCTTTTGCATATTATATCAATTTGCTTTTATTAATAATATTCATTAAAATTATTCTGTATCTCAGTTTTCCTCTGTTTAACAAAATTTTGTTTTATGAAATTTGTATCAATCTGAAAAGTGATTCTTTCTTCACACTTTCTAAAGTGACTACGGCAAAAAATACACTTATTATTTTAAAAAGTGGACAGAGCAACAGGCGAGAATTATGTATAAAGATTTTCCTTTTAAAAATGCCGGCATTATTGCCAGAAGAAGTTTTAGCTAAGGCGCCTTTAATTCCATTCCGAAAGATAGCCTGCCTTAAATTGTATGATAAGATTAGATAGTACTACCATTTGATATCCCTAAACATAAGACAGTGATATGATAAAGTATTTCTCATCATTACGTCTGTTTTAATAGAACCATAAACTGATAAAACAGAGAATCACTATTGGTCTTGCATGCTAAAACTTTGTTGGGGCGGTACCGAACAGCATGCTCTCTCCTGAGAAAGATTTCCCGAGTATTACTCTGTGCAATGAATCACGACTCATCAAGAAGATAACATGCCCCAATCTTGCTTTGTCGGAAAATGCTGTTCCTGTATCCACAGAACACGTGTACGGATACCACCCTTCTTCGGGTGTAAAGGCTCTTCTCAGCTATGCATCTGTGAAAACTTTGCATAGAAATTACTTGTATCCAGTCGCAGCAGCAGGCCTCGAAAGAGTTCTCTAGCCATTATACTATGATAACTAGTACTTTAAAAAAATTATTATAGTAAAGGATATTAATAATATTTGGTGTAGCTGCTCTTCAGAACCCCTCCATTTCCATTGGACCTTCCTCATTTAACAGGCCCAAATATATGACGATGATAGATTTTCTAATTTAAATCGCTGGTTGTAAGATGCTATTAATAAGTAATTTGCTTCAGATGCTGAATATCTGTAGAACTAAAATACGGGACGCCTCTATTAATATGCATGGCATTATAGGATGTCCACAAATTATTGTCGGGGTATCCTTACCTCATAACTTTTTATTAAAAGACATGACGGAAAATAGTATTGCACATTCATAAATCACAACTCTAAAAGTTTTTAATAACGCAAAGTTAGGTAATTCCCACATGGCAGCTTTTAGCGGCATGTAACCCATCGACACTTGGCTGGTTTAATCTCGAAGCGCCTAGACTTAGCTTAGAAAAACGCATGCAGTCTTTATACAAAGGCGGTTAAGTATTTAAGTATCTTGGGAAAAAATAAGAACATCAAAACGTTTATGAGGTGGGAGCTACCAAAACCCATTTATTACAAAAACTGTGGCAGACTGATTCGTATCAACTTTCATCTCTCTCTTTCCTAGTGGTAAGGACTCGACTTCGGAACCGGAGGGTTTCAGGTGTATAGGAAGGCTTTAATTCATGAAAATAAAAATGCCATTTTTTTGTAAATTTAAAGTTATTGATAAGAATTTCGTTTTATACCAGCTAGATATTTATAAAAAGAGGTATATTCTGAATATAAAGGTATATACCTCTATATTGCATTTCTCTCGAACAGCTTTTCAAAGCCTGCAAAGGTAGGTCGACGTTTGAATAATGTGCTTTTTAAACGTCCAAAAATTCATGGCTGATACAAACATTGATAGGTGAGGTGGATTTAGCAGGAAAAGCAGTGAAAGATAGTCTTAGAAGCATCCCTTGTTTCATTCTTCCAGTAAATTAACAGTGGATTGTGATGTGTGGCTGCTTGCTTTGTCTTGATGCAGTTCTACTGATTGATGCAATTGTGGATAAAGATATATTTCATATTTAAAGATTGGGTTTAAAATATATTTCTGATAGTATGTGTGGTTAATTTTGACATTTTTCTCCACTCTCTTTTATTTTGTCATTACATGAGAAACCAGAAATAATCATAAATCCCTTAGAAAAGCTTTCTGTATATTCTTTAAACCATTTTTTAAGAATTTTTTTCCACTTTGATGATCATAAATTTTTCCTTTATTCTTGCAGTCATTTAAATGGACCCAAACTTCACCTATTTTGAGAATTTTTCTCCTCATAAGTGCTTTTTCATGAAGAATCCCGCATAGAATTTTGTATCAGTGATATAACATGGAGAAAGACAATGAACATTGTGTTTATTGGAATTTTTAAGAATCAAACCTTTGTTAATAATTTGTTTACAGTTGATATTGAGATGATTTTGCAACAATCCTTTGACTTAGGGGGATGTTTTTTTAACTTTAAATATCTCATCTTTGCAATATTCAAAATACTGGTTTCCCCCCCTTGGATACTTTTTCGGAAAATTCTTTCCAATTGAAGCCAGACTTGCACAATTTTTTCCTCTTTTATTAAAAATATTACCTATCACAACTTAAGATATTGAAAAACCGTGGCTTTCACAGCATCATTTAATAACTGAATAATAACAACTCTCTTCGGAAAGTCAAAGACATTGCCTTCCATCCATCGCTTCTTTAAAAGCCTCATTTTGCATGGAATACAAAATTTTAGGTCGGTGATGATAAAGTATAATTTCAAAAGTGTAATTGTGAAAATAATTTTTTCCATGGAGACAAATATTTCCAACAGCGAAACAAAATCATCTAAAAAGTTTTCTTACAGAATCTGTATTCCGAATCATGCTCCACTATTAAAATATTTCTCTTTAAGTGTCCTCAATTGGATTTCTAACCCAAATGCCAGTTACTCTTGTGCTCTCAAATGAATAAATACACCAGCTGAATGTTCCTAATTTAGAATATCATTCAACAAAACAATGAAAAAAATTTGTAACTCAGAAATGTAATTCAGAATTTTTTTGTAATTCAGAACAAGTATTTAATTAAGATATTGAAAAAATTTGTAACTTTTAGATAATATCTAATAAAATAATAAAACTTCTTGTCTCAAGAAACTAGTCAAAATCCAGTCGTTTTTAAAAATAGGCATGTATGTATGTGCATCACATAAACATGCTGAATTATTCAAAATTGTCAGATTTTTTACGAAACTTGTTTTCAGGATTTTTTAAATAGAGTTATCACCGTTAGTTGCAATTAGCTAACTGCTAAATAAATTCCCTTTATATATGAATTTACAAATTGCCATTGTACAAAGTCATTGTAGTATTTTATAAAATTAATTAAAAATAATTTATGCTTTTAGTGCATCATTTTCTGTTTTGTACATATGTTATATAAAAATTAAAGTTGCTATTCTTAAATTCCCAATTCATTGTAGACTTCATATGTAGAAAATTTGATTTTGCATAAAAAATGTCAATGCAAAATTGTCTAGCTTAAATTTGTTTATTAAACTATTTATTATTTTTATAATATATATCAATATTTTATTTATATATATATATATATTGAATATATTTATGGTATTTCATCATTTTTGTCTTTGGGTTTATCACAACCAGTCTACTTTAAAGAACTCTTCAGAATCATCATTCAAAGAACTTAACTTTCCTGTTATTAAAAAAAATGTAATCAGCTAATATCAAAATTAAAAAAGCAAAATCATTTAACCCTCTTTTAGTTGTGCGGGATACAGGTGTCCCCCATTAGTTTTCAAAACGCTGCGCTTTAAATTCCATTCATTGTTTAGAAGTCAATCTTTAAGTACCTGTCCTTTAAATACTCAGGAACAATATCACACAATCATTCAATTTCAAATGGCTAGTGCACGAGATATAAGAGAACACAAAGGCACATGAGGGACAGGTGTACCCCGTGTGCCTAACCATGTAGCAGTAGTTAACAGTTGATCGTTCTTCTGTTCCTGGTTCAGTAATAATGCTTACTATCTTAACGACTTATTATGGCACTTAGCTCCAATTAATTTTTTTATATATTTTAAATGATTTTAGTGAATCTCATTCTAAAAAATAGTTCAACTAGTTTAACAGTGAATAACTGGCATTCTAGTTTCTAATTTCCCATAAAAGCTTTTAACAGAGATCAAAACTAATTTCTGTTGAAGCAATTAATTTAAATAAATGGGAATTATTCAAAGAATTTTACCATATAAAAAGAGAGAAGTAGAGTCTTGAATATTTTCCTGTTCTAATAATGTGTCATTCTTATTTACAATACACTTTTCAGTTTCTATTGACCTCCCAAAACTATGATAAAAATGACATAATCAAGCCTTTAGTGAGCATTTGAAAGAAATATATGGAAAAAGTTGTATTTTTCATAGTATTTTTGTAATCTGTATAAAAATAATCAAAATAGTCACCTGAAATAATTCTTGCTCGTTTTGAATTTCTTAGATGTTCATTCTTTCATTTGCAACTGATATATCTTTTTTCAGAAAAATTTTAGTAGAAAAGAAGAGGAAATGGGGACATGAATTAGGCTCTCATTTTTATTAATTTATTTTAGGAAAAAAAGCTTAATTCAAAACAAACTTCAAATTACAAGAAAATGAGAAAAAATGAACCATCAAATTATGTTCAAACAAAAATACATTCTCATCACAGAATCAGCAAATTTAAGCAACTGTTTTCTAAACAACAGCTTAAAAATAACTGTGACTTTACTTAAATTTTAATTAAATCAAATCTAACATAAGGTTAGTAGTTCCCAATGATATAGATGTTCTATCCAAATTTGTCCTAACACTGTTGTCTGCCAATAAAAGATAATATGCAATGGAAATTGAAAAACTTTAAACAGAATAAGTGCCATTTCAATAGATTTGAACAAAAATGAATTTAAATTTTGTAAATGAGAAAAATGTATTTTAATGGAAATAAAAAAAAATTATTTTTCATTTATGGGGAAAGGAGCTTCAGACTCTTAAGTATCCATATTTCACAATAACTTAATTGTCAGCTCTATACTTTTAATTATGGCAATTTTCCATTCTATATGTAATAAATATTCCTTAAAAGGGCAGACTGGCCCTGAAATAAATATAACAATTTTTTAAAAATTGAAATCAAAATTATCTTTTTTCCTGAATAAACAAAAAAATTCAGGTCAATAGATGCTTATCTACAATATAAAAAGAAAACACATCCATCTGTCTGACACAAAAAACTCCTCAATGGTACATACTAGCAACATGAAATTTTTTCACGCCATTCTAAGGTCTATTTCTAGGTCAAATGTACTGACTTCAACTTTAAAAATTAAATCATTCTTAAGATATTTGATTAAATGGCAAAAATTAATCTGAACTCCAGCATTTTTGCCAATAACTTCGGAAAAAATTATCCCATAGAAATTCATATAGAATATTAAAAGAACAAACAATTGTGTTTTAAATGATATCAAACTGGGTGATCCGAACAAAGCGAGGGCCTGATGTGAAGTTGAGTTGCTGGGTCCTGAAACAAATTTCGTACAACAAAATGATAATTTATTGCAATTCTCTATTTATTACAATGTCCAAACTGGTATATTAAGGAATACATGAAAACGATAGATAATTTAATTATTTTTACAAAGTCAGCAATTCAACCACACTCAAAAACAATCATAAAGCAAGTAACAAAAGTAATTGCTTCATAAATTCATAAAATACAAACTGGAACGCGACTTACTAGAATAAGGTTACTATAAATTAGTTTTGTTTACTTTTCTTGTGTCTTTTGTGGGTAGTTCGGATTCAATGGTACTGGCTACGAAGATAAATTGTTCTTGACAAATGCAAGATCTTAATTTTTCAATAATTTGAGTCATGGAAAAAGTTTTTCAGTAGATGTGATGGTAATGGGTACGGTCAATGCATTTTTCAGAACTGTCTCAAAATTTAGATAAAATTCAAATAAATTATTTTTAAATAAAAATTGTAACTCTGAGAAAGAAAAACATGACAACAAAATTTGAATTAATTAAATAAATGTAATCAATATTGTCTTACAAAGTTGCATTTAAGATTGTCTTCAGTCAGTTTGTGAATATTACATTCGTGATAAATTTTGAATCTTTCCTGAAAAGAAAAAGAGGCACTATAGATTATGACAAGAAAATATTGAATGCGGAAATATTCTTCGCCAGATAAAGTAGGCTGGCCAGTTCCTTCGATGAAAAATTATTTTATTTTTGTCCAGTTTTTTTTATTTTTAAATTCCGGTGCCACTTTCAACAAACTCAACTTAATAACTAACTCAATAACTTCTCAGATATTAAGAGAAAATATTTATCCCGATTCACAATAATTAAAAAATTTAAAAGGCCTTTTAGATGTGAATTTACAGTATCCAAATATGTATATTAGAGTTTTGAAATATCTTGCTCACAATATTTTCTTCATTCAGTATGCCATAATAAATGACCAATCTTAATAAAAATTCAAATGAAGTTTATTTTTGAATGATTGGATTTCATTTTCATGTCACTCATATGTGCAACAACAAACAATGAAATGTGTTACTCAGTAAATTAAACACATGTCTTTCTTTCAAATGCTCAGTTGACATTTCTATAATGAATCAGATAAATATCCAAACTACGAAAATGACTAATTCGCTCCGGCCTCTGTCGGACTACTAAATATGATGCTTCCTATCGATAGCTCTGATTTGCGGGGTAACTATTAAATAACTTGCGGTGTAACTAAAAGATAAAAGGCATGGACTGTATGATGTTGAGTGCGGTGAGAACTTTGACGAGAGACGACGAAGTGATGATCCATGATAAAGTGGTTTATTTTAATTCAGCTTTGCATCACATACCATGTCTCGATTAAATCTAATTCTGGCGAGCGGATCTGTCCGGCGCAGTTACAAAAATAGTAACTCTAATTCGAGGGGGATTTCCACATTTGGCGAGCACGGTATTTAACAGTTACTTCGCGATGTGAGTTTTAGTTTTACTTTATTTATAGTATTAATAGAGATTATTTATATTTAGTTTTTATTCTCCTAACTGAGGCTAAAAGTATTCTTTTTGTTCGAGCATTCCTCTTCAGCGAACTTCTTTCGAGTGAGAATTGTTTTGACTACATCCTTTTGATCAACGCCATCCTGTCTACACACCAGGAAACGAACGAGGTAATAACATCCTACCAGGAAACTGATAGGGATTATTTTAGTTGGCTTTGACGGGAAACGAGCGAGGTCGTTTCGATACACGCCATCCTGTTTTCAAACCAGGAAATCGATAAGGATTATTTCAGTCGGCTTTGACGGGAAACGAGCGTGGTAATAACATCCTTTCTTCGAGAAAGTATTGTATAACTATCGTCACCACATCCTTGTTCACGAACCAACACCAAATAAGGAAATATTTGTGGTTCCAGTCGTTTCCGCTTGCCAACGTATATATACTAGCAAGAGCCACACCAATTAATCATAAGCACCATGGATACCTATTCAGACTTGTTTGATGAGCTCGACAGCATCGACTGGGAGAAGGAGGCGACGCCTGCTGCCGCATTAGATGACGAGCTGAGTTATAGTCCAGATCTGCCAAACTTTGATGAGATGACAAGCATTCCTTCGCCAATTTCTCCCATTCATTCACCACCTGCCATGGACGAGACCAAACCTGCTGATATGGATGAGACACCACCTGCTTCCCAAAAGGAGCCTGCCATGGCTTACGAACCAACCAGTCCACCTGCCATACCTTCCCAAAAGGAACCTGCTATGGACGATGAACCCACCAGTCCACCTGCCATGCCTGCCAAGGAATACGAACCAACCAGTCCACCTGCTTTGAAAGACGAAAAGCCCCCTGCCAAGGAGAATGACTGAAAACCACCTGCTTTGAAAAAACCTTCTGGCAAAAAGGAGAAACCTTCAGAGCCACGGAAATTTAAAAGACCCTCTTCTTCCTTGCGGCCCAAAGATCCGAGAATTTCTCTCAAGAGGAAACCGAGTCCAGTGCGAGCACCCTCCTCGAGTCCAGTTCAAACACCTTCCTCGACTCCGCTAAAGGTACCTTCCTTTGTAAAGATACCTAAAAGAGACGTGTCACCGCCGAAAAGAGACGTGCCTAAAAGCGACGTGCCACCCCAAGACAAAGGTTGGAAGCCAGTGCAATCATTCAAACCTGTAGA
>BGPR01001354.1:72269-102281 GCA_013235015.1 Araneus ventricosus | reverse complement strand
AGTTGGAGTGAGATTCTGAGACCGTGCAACGAGGATTACGCAACACCGACGAGGGCTGGATCGGTTGGGACGACCACACGTTTCTGTAAAGGCCTACTTACGCGGACAGCGGACGGTGCACAGGGCACCAGCATCTCTTCCAAAACCACGGACTCTCCAGTGCTGTTTTATAAACTCAACAACGTGGGACGCCCAACTCTGAGCTGCGTCCAAGACAAAATGGTTTCACAGGCTGGACCCAGTGTTACGATCAATACGTATTGCAGCCTCATATTCCACCTATGCAGTGCCGGAATATAGAGATGACGCCATTCTGACGGTGCAGAAATCACTCTTTTCTGTGCACGTTTGCCGATGGAGGTAATGGGACTGATTGAAACGACCTGATGCGGAACGACACTTGTTGGGGCAGCACCACCTGAAGTGGAAAAGAAGAAAAGGAAGCGAGAGACGAGAGGAGGCAAGCAAAAGACTGAGAATTGATATTGTCCAACAGGCCACACAATCAAAAGCATTTCGTGCCTGAGCAGCAACAAATGCTCTTTGACCATTTCGCAACATCAGTTTATATTGAAGACTGACTCCGATGTTTCTGCAATCCCGGTCTACTTGTATACACTGGGACGTCGTTGACTTTGTGACGGTGAAGACTCTTAAATTTCAAATTGCTGAGTGCAGAAACAACTGGCCCCTGCAAGAACACCCTGAAACATGTATAAATGATGGAAGACTATTGTATATATTTTTTTCAACTATTTGTATATATTTACGCCTCTTTTGTTATATATTACGTAAATAAACAATGTTTGATGATATCTCTTTTTTTCTTTTGAGTATGGAGGAATGCTTAGTGTCATATAAAATTTTAAATTAAAATGGGAGTTAAACTTTTTTCAAACTTGAAATAATGCTGAGAAATATTTAGAATCTTTATTACTGAAAATATTTAGAAATCATAATTTTTTCTTGAAATGTTTAGAAATTATAATTTTTTTTACTTGAAAGAATGCGAGAAATGGTTAGGAAATCATAAATTTTTTACTTGAAATAACGCTCAAAATGGTTAGAAATTATAAATTTTAGCTGAAATAATGCTCAAAAGTTAGAAATCATAAATTTTAAGCAGTTTTTCTGACAAACCTAAAATTTGTTTCAACTCATACTTAAACTTTGGTATTCTAATATATATAATTCTGCCTAGTCGTTTGAAATGAATCGGAGGATGGTACAATCATTTTTGATCCCTTTGGAATACATCCGGGATTGCAGCAATCGTTCTAGGAGTCGTTGAAACTTAAAAGTCGGTTCTTACATCAGCTGTTTGAAATGAATCTTTGGACGAGAGTTTTCAGAGACCACCCTGATGGCAATTGTCTCATGAATCTTGGACTGGCCACCCGATGACAATCGTCTTTGAAATGAATCAGTCTGAGGACAAGAGTTGACCCTGAACCACGTCTTGAAAGTTTATTTCAAACCATGTTTTTTACAGAGTCTGAGCGAGAGTTTCGAAAACGCCCCCAAAGCCTCGAACCACGTCTTGAAAGCTATCAAACCACGTTTTACGAGTCTGAGGAAGAGTTGCCCAACCACGTTTTACGAGTTTGAGGACAAGAGTTGCTCCCAAACCACGTTTACGAGTCTGGAGTGACAGAGTTGCCCCTGCAAACCACGTTTTACGAGTCTGAGGACAAGAGTTGCCCCCAAACCACGTTTGACACGTCTGAGAACGAGAGTTTGAGAAAACGCCCCCAAAGCCTCGTCTCGAGAGCCATTTGAAACTACGTTTTAAGAATCTGAGGACAAGAGTTTTCAGAAAATCTCGAACCGCGAGAATATTCAGAAATCACGTGGTGTGAAACGAGTCTGAGGGCGAGAGGAGGCAGTGGCCGCCCTCGTGGCACCGTCGTCACTAAAGGGGGTTTGCTTCAAAACCGGAGGGGTACCGGTGCTCATATATTTTTTTGACCGACTGTACTGGATCAGTTTCCGATGAATTCGATGAAAGGCCAGGCAAAAAACGATGAGTTCATGCTACTAGGGAAACTACTTTTAGTCAGCATAACATGAATATGTGTACGCACTTTCATCAAAAGTGTCCCAGTTATAACAAGTTTCATGACAATCGACCCATTTATTAAATATATTAAAATGACTTTGCCCACATTACCCTGACGGATTGAATTAGCGTTTATTTGCACCTATAGTACTTGTAGTTGTCTAATTAGAAGTATGTGCACCAAATATCATAAAAATCGCCCAAGACACTCAAATCGGCAAGCGTGTCAATCGGCCTATTTGTTATATACGTACTTTGGAGATGGTAGACATTTAGTAAAAATTCAGCAATACATTTATTTTCGGATCCGGCGATAGTAGATTCCTTGGTTATTTTTCCAATTCCATACCATGATCTCGGATGGATTCGAACTCACAAATGATTCGAATCCGATCGGTGCTCGTTTAGTCATGTGCTGTTGGCAATATTTTGATTGCAAAGAAAACAGGGTTTCGATACACAACTGCAGTGACGTTTTATTGACATGTTTTTGTCAGTTGGAGATGAGAACGGGAGAATGATATACCTACACGAGATTGGGTTATATTTTCTGGCAATATTTTTCGTATTAGAGAAGCATCTTTTAAAATTATTTTTTTTGTTTTGATTACTCCAAAGAAGAGTATTATGATTTGGATTAATAATAAATCATTTTTAAGAAAACCTGATCTCGTAACTGTGCCACATCTACGAACTTTTCACTGTCAATTTTGCTAAAGGTGTTAAACACGCTCTCGTCGATAACAAAATGGTTATGGGCCCAGTCCACGCCGTTCTTAAAGGTAGGCTACGCAGTTCACCCAAGTTACGCAGTACTTCTAGTTCAAAGCTGATTCCAGTTCTTTGTTAATCCAGTCTATATCCACTGTTGGTGGAATAGCTGTAGAGAGGCAGATGAGATGGAGGTTAATAGTTCAATTCCAGTTCTGACGCCAAATAACTGGAACGCGTGGAAGCGTGGCATGCAAGTCTGGCTTATGTATTATGGATGCTGGCAATTTATTATAAAGACTTAAACAATGGATCTGCATGTGTGGTCAACCTACAAGGAAAAATATGATTTCCAGTTACGAAAGGATGGAACTTTCATTCTCATCTATACGAATATCCTAATTTCCGACACAACTGATGGTGCAGTAGCGGGGAAGACATTAAAAGACCATTTTGAAACTATGACAAAAGCACGGGTAATCCAGCTATTAGAGTAATTTTTTGCCACAAAGTATCAACCAGGAGAGGATGTTGACATCTTTCTATGTCGGGTAAAGACAGCGGCAGCTAGGCTACAAGAAGCAGGTCATAAAGTGGACGACCTATACCTAGGATTCCAAATGATAAGGTATCTTCCACAAGAATTCCAGTCAACAGTTCAACAGATCTATAGATGGAAAGACAGGGAATTTAATGCCGGCAACATAGAAGCGGAACCAAGCTTCTGTTTCATGATCGTTTAAAAAATGGTATTCCCGAAAACTTTGTGCGACGATATCTCAAGCAGTGAATTAGGGGGCTATCGGCAAGGCCTTTTTGTCCTTTTCTTCCTCCGTTTGGCAACAACAATAACTGGTTTGACGACATTTTCTCGTACGACTTACAGTTTCGTGTACTTATTCCTGGCGGTGGTAAGCCTTTTCCTTCTTTTCTCTTTTATTGTTTTGTGAATATTACTGTATTTTTTTAAATCTAGGTCTTATGTATTTGGATTTTTTTCGATTTTTTAAATCATCTTCATTGTGTTTTTCTTTTATTCCAGAATTTTTCTTTTTAAATTGTCTTGTGCTTCTTGAAGGGATAGGGCAAAAAAATTTTACGTTTTTTTCGTATGTCGTTAGAAGAGAACAGCACTTATTAATAATATAGGCGGGCTTGACTTCCTGACGAGCGGCTCGCCATGATATTTTTCAATTTATTAAATTTTTGCCTTCTTTTTTGTCCTTTCTTTCTTGTATGATTTTGAATTTTTGTCTTTTGTTTCATGTTTCTTTTGATATATATATATATAAACAAACAAGGAACAAAAGACAAAAATTGTCGTTTGTGTGTGTTTAATTTGTGTGTTATTTTACTTGTGAAAATATATGTTATTATTATTACATATATATAAACATAAAAGAAAAAATCATATCAGCAACAGAAGCAACATAAACAAAAAACAATAATAAACAACAAAATGCCAAAAAGCAATACATTAATCGATCGAAAGAAAATACGGAGAGTTTTAATAGAGATAAAATTATATAAGAATAAATAAAAGTGGAAAAATAATAATCAAAATAAAACAAAGCACAAACGCAACGAATGCGCGATAAATGCTGCAATTGTAGGTGTGTTGTGTTTATATATCAATTTATACCATTTTCTCATTAGTTTTATAATTTTTCATTTTTTTCAATTTTTTGGCTTTATTTTTCAACGCTTTCTTTGTATCCATAGTAATCTTAATCGAATCTTTCCCCTACCTCAAAGATTTGGCTCGAAATTTGGTAATCTGATACTTTGAAACATCCGGTCCCCGAACACGACACTTACAGTTGTTTGTCTCCTTTCCTGCTGCTTGCATATTTCCAATTTATGGTATGTACATTTTTAATTTTTGGGCATTTATGTTTGGCTTTTTGTGTATCCTGACACTCGGGGTGAAGGTAGTGTTCTTTTAGCTTTATTAGCTAACGCTGTTTGCAGAAAGTATTGGGATTTTTCTAATTATTCTAGGGTTAGTATGGATAGTTAGAACGCATTTCACCTTCAATTATGACCATCCGTACTTTTTTACCGAAATATTGTCCATCCTTTTGACTCTTGATATAAATTATATATATATATATATATATAACAAATACGAAACAAACATAACAGAAATGCAAAAGCAACATATACAAAATAAACATTCAGAAAACGAAATGTCAAGAAAAAAATCTGCGGTAAGAAAAAGCCGAAAGTGGAATATATATAAAAAAGGGGAAGATAAAATAATATAGAAAAATATAACACAAACGCAACGAATGCGCAAAAATGCTGCAATTCAAGAAGATTTGTGGAGAATATATCAATATCATGAAAGTCAAAAATATTAAAATAAAATGGAGAGACTGTAGTAAATCGGTAAAAGCGTATAGATGCTCATCAGGGTAAGTAAAATCTATACGAACCGTCAAAAAAATTTAATGAAATCATAATGTTTTCTGCGAACAGTGTTGGCATATAGCTAAAAAACACTGTCCTTTACCCCGAACATTATGATAAACCAAGAATTTGAATGAAATACAATTAAAAGAAATGAAATTACTAACCTAAAACTGAGAGATGCTACCAACGGGAGACGTGACAAAGGGAATAACTGAACGCGTCATGTAGTGATCGGATGTTTACGAAAATATCAAGTTACTTCTGAGGTTGGGGGAGTTTCGATGAAGATTAGGAAATCGATGGAAAAAAAAGGATGAAAGCGAACTACATTGAGGAAACGATGAAGATTAAAGAAATGACGAAAAAAGGAAAGGAGTGTATTTAAAAATTAATGTGTAAAAATAATGTTAAAAATTAATGTGTGGGGGTGTGTTTATTTACACCTTAATTTTTAAATACACTCCTTTCCTTTTTATCATCATCCCTTAATTTTTATATACACCTTATATTTTTTTATATTACACATTAATTTTTAAATACACTCGTTTCCTTTTTTCGTCATTTCTTTAATTTCCATCGATTTCCTAATCTTCATCGGAACTCCCCCAACCTCAGAAGTAACTTGATATTTTCGTAAACATCCGGTCACTACATGACGCGTTCAGTTATTCCCTTTGTCACGTCTCCCGTTGGTAGCATCTCTCAGTTTTAGGTTAGTAATTTCATTTCTTTTAATTGTATTTCATTCAAATTCTTGGTTTATCATAATGTTCGGGGTAAAGGACAGTGTTTTTTAGCTATATGCCAACACTGTTCGAAGAAAACATTATGATTTCATTAAAATTTTTTAACGGTTCGTATAGATTTTACTTACTCTGATGAGCATCTATACGCTTTTACCGATTTACTACAGTCTCTCCATTTTATTTTAATATTTTTGACTTTCATGATATTGATATATATATATATATAAAGAATGTGCATTAAGGTATGGTTATTCTAAGACTTTCATGAATACTTATATCTATAAAAATTTTTAAGTTCATTCAATTAACATTTTCTAGTTATATCTAGGTGGTTTATATCATTAGATTAGGTATTACTAGGGGGTTACACCCCCTACTCGCTCCGCTCGTCAACCCCCATGATTCACGTTGTGATTCTTTTGGGATTACTACGTGATCCCAGCTCGCTTCGCTCGCTCGCCGTACAAATATGATTGTCTGCTAGTAGAAGGAAATTATAAATACATTAATTACTGAAAGTAAATTTAAATTATTTGAAATAGCATAAAACTCTAACATTTTTTCAGCAATTACTATTAAACTAAATCATAAAATTTCTAAAATTAAAATTTCCTGGTAGCATATATATATATATATATGTAAATGTTTCAACGAAATCTGAATGCTAAAATGTATAGTTATAAAATGTTTACAAGTAGAAATTATTTGCATCAATCAGAAATCAGGCATTTAAAACTTCTTGGAACACAAAATTGAATATTTCTTCAACAGTTTTATTAGCCCTAACTTTATTCCAACAAACTTCTAAATTTCCATTCTTCTCAATGAATTATTGCTCAGAAAAACTTCGTCACATGTATACACACTCACTGCAATAATTATTTAGCCAACAAAGTTATAATTGTTTTCTCTGGGTAGTTATTTATGCGTTAAAACCTCAGAAAGTTTGAGTTACGAAAGATTATTTAACCCATTTCACAAACTTTTAGCTTAAAAAGCACAGTTTAACGTGGCAAATGGCTTTAAACATGTTAAGATTCACTATTCAAATTAAAAACCATAATAAACATTTACTTTTACCTTTTTAAAATTAACAACATAGCCTTTTTTGGAATTTTTTAAAAATTTCTAAAATTCCTGCTTTTTACACCAAAATTTTAAACATGCTATTTTTCACTGATATTTTCATCAGAAAAGCTTCGCCGCATGTATACACACTCAGTGCAATAATTATTTAGCCAAGGAAGTTATAACTTTTCTCTCTGGGTAGTTATTTATGTGTTAAAACCTCAGAATTTTTGAGTCACGAAAGATTATTTAACCCATTTCACAAACTTTTAGCTTAAAAAGCACAGTTTAACGTGGCAAATGGCTTTAAACATGTTAAGATTCACTATTCAAAATTAAAAACCATAATAAATATTTACTTTTACCTTTTTAAAATTAACAAAATAGCCTTTTTTGGAAATTTTTAAAAAAAATCTAAATTTTTTTCTTTTTACACCAAAATTTTAAACATCCTTTTTTTTCACTGATATTTTGATCAGAAAAGCTTTGCCACATGTATAAAAGAACAGAGTCCCACTAAAGTCCCACAACTATATTCCTGTAGCTCGGAAACTTTGCTCTGTACACAAAAACGCTTCTTTCTGTTTTGTTCATTCCGATTGGATCGTATAATGAAAGATTCTTCAATAGTTTCATTAGACCTATCTTGACGTTTTTAATTTATAATCGAAACCGCCCAAGTTATACTTATTTTGAAAAATTGTGATGTCCCAGATCAAATAAATCCCTAATTCGAATGTAAACAATCTAAACTCGCGAGCTGTTGCCAAACGGCGATTAAGAAATTCGACCCTTTTTTGTCGTCACGTAAGAGAATTATATATATAGATTGTTTTTGGAATATTATGACTATTGCTATATGACTGAATATATTTTAATATAGATATCGCCACTGAAATAAAAAACTTGATTCATTATTTATAAAGTATTATTAAATTTTATTTGTATCAATAATTTTATTATTTATTAACTTTAATTTCGTTTAAATAGATCTTTTGGTGTATTATCCAGATAGCACGTAAGTTTGCAGCAAGTTTGATTTTGACTTGTCATGGCAAAATTTGACGCGTCAAACTTGAATCGAACTTGTAGCAAGTTCGATGTGACAAATAGCGCCACCTTCTTGCAAATCAAACTTGCTGCAATTTTGCAAAACAAGCTTCCTGCAAAGATAGCACAATAAAGAGATAATTATCTTTGTCTCTGTTTTAAAAAACATCCGATTTTTAATAGCATCTCCTAGACCGTAATTCTTTTTTATTAATTCAATAAATCAATGATAATTTGTGAAAAAAATAACTTTTTTATAAAAAAATTTTTGAAATATTTCCCATCTTTTTACTAAATATATCACTCTCACTTTAAAGAAAACTATATCGCCTTTTTCTTAATGTTGAAATTTTAACGTTTATAAACAAAATTAAATCTAAAAAACAGTCAGTGTTTGTTGAACAATAATAACTAGATATTTTGTCACATTTTAAAGTAATTACTTTTGAACTCTAATTTCATAATTTATTCTACTAGCAAAACGTAGCTATTAGCGAAAATCGCTCTCTCTTTGACTTCAAATCATATTCTCAACTCAAAAAATTAATGAAATCCAGAAAATAGTTAAAAATAAATCGTATACGAATCGAATCGAACGATGTATTAGCGAAATCTATCTTCTCCTCTCAGAGTTCAACTGGCTCAATGCTTAGCGTCTCCG
Organism: Araneus ventricosus; assembly: GCA_013235015.1. Taxonomy (NCBI): domain Eukaryota; kingdom Metazoa; phylum Arthropoda; class Arachnida; order Araneae; family Araneidae; genus Araneus; species Araneus ventricosus. The sequence continues at coordinate 93,571 of BGPR01001354.1, read as the reverse complement.
CTTCGGAATGGGGAGGTCGCGAGTTCTATCCCGGGTTGTGTTTCGTATTCTGTTTTTGCTATAATTTTCAATAAGTTTGCACGGCAAGTTTGTGGCAAACTTGCTGCAAGTTCGTTTCATGGTGACTTCGGAGCTTTCGTTAACTTGCCGCAAGCTTACTGCAAGCTTGCACTCTTGTCATGACAAATTTGTGGCAAGCTTGCTGCAAACTAAAATTGCTATCTGGGTAAATTCTAGTTTTTGTCTTTTAATTTAAAAACTTTCATTATTCAATTTACTACGGAATTGATTTGATGTTTGTCAGACAGTTTTCAGAATGGCATTGTAATGCTACAAGGTTCATTAAAGAATGTTGGGTAAAAGTGGAATCGTAGAATTTTTGCAATAGATATACTTTTAAGCTGTAAGTTCAGTTTATTTCAAAAAACTGATTTAATGTTATGATATGTGAATTACATTTTAGGAATAGGAGTTATTTGGTATGATATATTCTCTTTTGTTTATCTCATCTTGAAAAAAAAAGGGATTTACATCCTTTTTCATCAAAAAATTTAGGCTTCGTGGAGGGCGGGTCCGCAACGCATGGGTAATACGAGAAATGGTGATCCTAACTTCTCCAGGCCGTTATACTGATAGATTTCCATACAGGACTGTCTTTTTCAAATCTTTGCTATATCATTTTAATTTTAAGTGTAATACATTTTTAATATTAGTTCTCAGGGAGTGTTTACAATTAGGGTTTTGAATTATTTAATGAATCTGCTTTCATATCCCTTTAATTATTTTATTTAGTATGATTTCAGATTATTTTTTTTCAATTTTTAAATATATTGTTTGTGTTTAATTGTTTATTTTATATTTAATAATTTATGGTACCATTAAAGTTGTAGGGATTATATATATATATATATATATATATATATATATATATATATATATATTATAACCGATGTATATGAAATGCCAGAACATTATGTTCAAAAGGAAAACAATAAAAAATTTAGTAATTCTTTGCAAAAACTTCAAATTTAACTATACTATGATTTAAAACCAAATAAATTAAAAATAATAATAAATGCCACTTAGAACATAGGTATATGTGAACGTAGCATATGAACACAGTTACATTTAAGACTATAAATAGAGAATTGTACATGAATTAGAACGAAATGATCTTATTGGAATTGGAATTTCATGAATTAAAGAGGTTAGCTAGACTGTGGACTAGTTCGTCATGTTAAATCTGATTTTATTGCGCAAACTATAGATGAAACCTAATTGTTGAAAAACAGAAAGGGTAATCAACCCTAAACAAGAAGAAAAAAGGAAGAAGGTTACACAACCCTGAATTATTGCAACACTATAAGAAACAAAGATCTAATATGTGCCTAAAATAAACATTAAAATATATTTGCATATTATCAAATAATTGCACGTAAACAGCGAATTAATAATAACAGCGAATTAATAAACAAATCTGTTAAGTAATCCATGTTACCTATCATATCACTACCTAAGCGAGAATCACTAATTAATCAATGACCGCAGAGAACAAAAAAATTATTTTAACCCTCTGAGTGTTTCACACGTATTTCTACGTTGACCTTGGACTAACCCAAAAGCGTAAAACACGCATTTCAACGTGTGGAAAAAACACCCCGAAATCGGTTTGCACTGAATTTTACGTTCATTGTGAACTGTCTCTAAAGGGTAACACACGCATTTTTCCGAATTTCTTACCCCTATTCTTGGTTTGACATCTTGATTGATTATCTGGGGAGAGCAACGGTCAACACAATGAAGACTGATAAGGATGTACTTACTGCAAATAAGGGATGTCACAGGGTCTGAGACCCCAACTCGCCTGTGGTTTGGGGAATTTTAATGCTATTTGCAGTGAGGTTATTTTTCAGGAAGAATTGCGGTGTCCGATTTTTTTTTCGCATTGTGTGTGTCGGAATTTGGAATCGCATTTCCGGATTAGTTCGGTTTAATGTCAGCCTGGTTTGATGCTGTATTATGTTTCAAGTGCTATTCTTTTAATACAATTTATGTGATATAAGATTTTTTTCAATGCATCAATGTTTTAAAGATCCATCTCGAATGGTTATGTAAAATAGATATTGTGGCTTAAGTAAAATAGATTTTGTTCCAATACCGCATTCAAGCATAAAAGAATTGAAAGCCTGGGAGGTTGCTAAGAAAATCTGCTATTTACATATAGTTGAACAGTCTCCTTGAATCAACACATTTTACCCGCATTCAACTAGTTTTATGATATTAATCTAAACTTCTTTCATATTAATAATCTCCATCTACTCATTTTTCCTTTATAAAAATAGAGTTAAATTAAATTTTTGTCAAAAAATAGCTCAAATTTTAAGGTATATGAAAATGATGCATTATTTTTATTGTTTTATCTTTCAGATCAAATCGAAAATTTCAGTTTTACAATGATTATTTCATTATATACATTTGATTTTTATTTAAAAATTAATTTTCAGGTTTAAGTGTAATTTTTTTAGACTAGAACAGATTTTAACTTCATTATTACACTATTTAGAAAAATATCTTTTAAATTCATAAAAATTACAATGAAAAAATTCATTGCAAAAATAATTATTATTTTATTAAATAATTATTAGTCGGAAATTTATTTTTAGGTCACTCGGAACTGAAAAAATAACGTACATGGAAATAAATATTAAAGAAAGTGGAAGAAAATTTTATTTTTTACATTGTAAAATATTTTCTTTTTTGTTAAAGACAGGGAAAAATATAGTTTAGATGAAAACGTTAAGAACAATATCGACAAAATTTGATGTTTGAGTGATCTTATCAGACTTTTAGTTATGTTTTTAACAGTATGATAACAACTGCAGCTTAATTGTCTTAAGTTTATTTCAATAATCAGTGAAAATGTTTATTTCTTCCTTAAAATGTAAGAACACAAAACCATTTCTAAGAAAATATTAATGCTTACTTCAATGATACTGTATTTATGCATTAGTTCCTTGAGCGTTATAGTTTTGCTGATATGCATTCTTCATTAAGTGATCAAATCTAAATGCCTGAATTGCATTGCTTTTGGTAGCTCTTATGCTAATTGCGAGTTGAATTTTAATAAATGTTATGAGAAAAGAATCCACATAATGTGTTACAAACTTTTGATGCATCCCGACACGTTATTAAGAAGTTCGAAGACAGTACTTCCAATAATAATAGTAGTCTCAGGCATTGAATTATTTTCAAATTCCACCGTCACATGCTAGACAATGTGTTTTATCGCAACATCTTGTGTGTGTGCTGTAATTTGTAAAGTATAATTTTTTTAATAAAATTCTGATTTATATATACGTTTTTATTTTCATTCTGAACTTTAATGGATAATAATGAGACTCTTATTTATTTTCCAAGTGTATGATATATTTGAATTAGATCTATAATTTTATTTTTTTTAAAAAAAGAGTAAAGTGTCAGTTTTATGTTAGTTAAATTTCCTTTATATTTGGTATGAAAAGGCCCAAAAATAATTTTCAATACCACACCGACAACGTCCAAGACATCCATAAATTGTGAAAAGGCACCTGAAAAATTTCGAATAAGTGTTAGATTTTTCTCTTTATTCTTTGATTTTACCAAGTTTGCAAAAAATTGTCTGTAGAAAAAAAATTCAATGTTTTACTTCGTAGCTAGCGCATTTTCTTAAAATTGATAGAAAAAGTTTGATCGTTTTTACTTTCTAGTAAACGAAGTATACAAACAGAAAGTATTATAATCGTCGATCGTAAATTTCAACACGAGATTTTGATTAATCTCCACACGTTTTAGACCTCCCTGAGTCCGAAAAACACAATTTTGGAATTTTGTTTGTGAACACAATAACTCAAAAACGGTTAAAGCTAGAAAGACGAAATCTGGTGTATAGACTTTATACAAAATTAGTATATTTCAATCAATTTTTGGATAAAGTCCGTAAACGGGAAATTTGTCTGTTGGGGTTCATATGAACACGAAAACTCAAAAACTTAAATAGCTAGATAGATAAAATTTGGTACACAGTTTCAAAAATTAGGAATGTAGGTCCGCATTAAATTTTGGACGAAATTCCTCGAAACGTTGACTGTCTGTCGGTTTCTGTAATCGCATGCTTGTGAACACTATAATTCCTAATCGCAACGAATTAGATAAATGAAATTTGGTATGTGGTCTTTTAACCCTAATTGTCCAATTTTCGTTTCAATAGGGTGAAAACAAACTCTAATTCCCCTGAAACTCAATTTGCCATTACTTTTCGATAAAAAATTATAAATAAAGAATTAAATTTAATTTTGAAAAATTGGCGACTGGATGCTCTAGTACCTGGACCTAGCATCAAAGTTTCAAATTTCAGGTGAATTAAATTTCCGTTTATTATAATAGAAGATAATCTCTTGCGTACTAAATAAAGGTATATGAATAAGCTATTTCTTCCAACATTCAGTGCATTGGTTTTCTAAATGTAATCTTTAGTTTGAGGATTATTAACTCGCCCTCTTAAAAAGCATATATAACTAGTTTCAGTATAAAAGGCTTGTAGTATATTGTTTTATTTGAAACATTATTCAGGGTTTAAGAAGGTTATTTATAATCCTTCATATGTATTAATTATTACTGGCTATTTTGGAATATAGATTACTATGTGACTATCTATATAATAAATGTTTATGGGCTTACAAAACGGATTAATCCAGTTAAGTTTCGCTTATATTTGTGATCGGCTCTAAATTTTTTACCTTTTACCGAATACTAAATCAAGAAACAATATGAAAAGTTTTATAGTGCCATCAGAGATTAGTAAAAAATATATAAATGGCATTGTTGTTGATCTTTAAAATTAAAGAAATATTTTTTACGTTCGTAGACTAATATGCTGACGTGTAGACTGAAAATAAATTGAAGTCAAGAATATAAAAACGACAACTAATAATATAAAGTACAGCCAATATCTAAAATACAACTATTAATGAACATCAAATAAATTGAAGTCACAGACATCTAAAGAATATCAACTTTCATGCAACTTCAATGATGTTCATATTTTTAGAAACTCACAACATGAAAAATAAGTAATATAGCCTTCATTTTTTGGCCCAACGGTCTGGCATTTGTCTGGTCTAACGGTGTTTATGTTTATCATCTGTTGTTATTTACACGGGCAATATGCAGAATGAGGGCAGTGCAATTTTGTCACACAGCAGGTGTTATCTCCGAAAGCAGTAAAACCTATTTTGAATAGGTTCCAAGCTGAATAGAACGGATTCTTGCGGTTAGCCCGCCCCTTCAAGGGGGATTGCTGATTGTCCACACTTCAAAAAGGGGGGGAAGAGACTTGATCTGTTGCGCTTTTGGGAAAATCTTCTGTTGGGAGGAAGACACTTTTAAAACAGATAAAGGTTCTGCAGCCGCTCGCTTTTCGAATCGCTTTCGAAAGAAAACCGAACCACTCAGAGGGTTAATTTCTAAAACAACTCTGATACGATAATTAAATAACCATATATAAGTTAATATTCAAGAAATTATTTAAAAAATAAAAATTTTAAACCATAAAAGTGTAGCATTTAAAAATAATATAGCTTTTTAATGAATTAAAATAAGATTGCAACAGTGGCGCCATCTATGTTTCGTAAGATATATAAAAAGTCTAGAAATATATTAATTAATATGATAGAAAATACAAAAAAAAAGCTATTCTAAGTAACTTTAATATTTCTTATCTATATACGCAAAGAAATTGGGAAAAAAATACAACAAAGCACTATTAATAAATTTTGTAATGTAACTAATCCTATTTTTATTACATGTAACTAAACAGTTATATCTATTTATATAATTTATTATTAAATTTTTGTATATAGATTGGCTGAGATTACAATCCCAAAAAGGAAATCTATTTATTTTAAAATTAAACGCATTTCTTTTATCAGAAATATAAGTATTAGTTTCTCTGTCTGCAATTTTTATTTCTAAATCATCCAGAAATTTTTATTTTTGGACTTTCTGGAAGAAATTCTGCATTCTGCAAATTCTGAAATTCTTTGTTATTAGTCTTTATTTGTGTCAAATAATTAGAATAGAAGTAAATTTCTGGCTTCTGGTCAAAATCTTTATTAAAGACTATCAAATCATCAATACACCGATACAATAAATAAGAACTATTAGAAATGAAATTTTTCTCCTAAAAATGCATGTATATATAATATATAAGTGAAATCTATACGAACCGCTAAAAATTAGAGAAATCATAATGCTTTCTGCGAACAGTGTTAGCATAAAGCTAAAAACACTGCCTGCACTCCGAGTATTATGATAGACCAAGAATTCAAATAAAATACCAAATATTAGAAATTATGTTACGTACCTAAAATTCAGGCATGCAGCCAAAGGGAGACGTGACAAAGGAATGAAGGAATGCACCTAACGCGTCAAGCAGTTTTCGGGTGCTTACGAAATATCAAGTTACTTTCTTTTGCGCCAAACTTCTAAGGCTGTGGAGTTTCGATTAAGATGACGAAACCGATGGAAACAAAGATGAAAACTATCAACATTGAGAAAACGATGAAGATTAAAGATATAATAATAAAAAAGGAAAAGAGTGTATTTAAAAATTAAGGTGTATTTAAAAATTAAGGAAAAGTGGGTATTTAAAAATAAGGTGGAAACGGTAAGTGTTAAATAATATTTGAATTTGAAATACATTAATAAACGACTGAAAGATGCGTTTTCGAGGTAATCAAATTAGACCTGTCTGGCTTGAGAGACCCTACCACAGTATTAGAACTGCGCCAGCGTAGGTCTAATAAGCAATCTTTACTTACATCTTAAAGCCATTAATAATATGTTAATCATTATATATATATATATATATATATATATATATATATATATATATATATATATATATATATATATATATTTATTTATTTATATATATATAAATAAATATATATATATATATATATATATATATATCAATGTCATGAAAATAAAAAAATGTTGAAATATGCTATGTTTGATTCTTATTTGTTTTATATATATATATAGCGATCTACATTGAGAAAAATCGCTTTCATCTTTGTTTCCATCGATTTCCTAATCTTCATCAAAACTCCCCCAACCTTAGAAGTAACTTGATATTTCGTAAACATCCGAACACTACATAACGCGTTAAGTTCATTCCTTTGTAACGTCTCCCGTTGGCAGCATCTCTCAGTTTTAGGTTCGTAAAATTATTTCTATTATTTGGTATTTCCTTCAAATTCTTGGCTTATCATAATGTTCGGGGTAAAGGACAGTGGTTTTTAGCTTTATGCCAGCACTGTTCGCAGAAAACATTATGATTTCACTAATTTTTTAGCGGTTCGTATAGATTTTACTTACCCTGATGAGCATCTATACGCTTTTACCGATTAACTACAGTCTCTCCATTTTATTTCAACATTTTTTGATCTTCATGACTTTGATATATTTTCCACAAATCTTCTTGAATTGCAGCATTATTGCGCATTCGTTGCGTTTGTGTTATATATTTCTATATTATTTTATCTTCCCCTTTAATATATATATTCCCCTTTTGTTTATTTTCTCTCTTTAAGAATTCTCGGCTTTTTCTTCCAGCGGATTTTTTTCTTGACATTTTGTTTTATGAATATTTGTGTTGTATATGTTGCTTTTACAATTCTGCTATGTTTGTTTCTTATTTGTTATATATATATATAACAACCATAATATAACCTGTTATATATGAACATTAAAAACAAAATTAACGAAAGTGCATAACACATGCAAAGAGCGCATGTAACATTAAAACAAATCAATTCTTAATCGCCGTTTGGCAAGAACTCGCAAGTTTGGTTTTTTTACAACGGCGGACAGCGGATTTTGCTTTTTGAGAGACAAGGTTTTTTTTTAGTTAAATAGTTTGAACAAAATAAATTTAAGTCTTGAAGTTTCGGTTAGGCAAATGAATGAATGTCTCCTTAATATATCCTTTGTAGTTAAAAGATTGAGTAATGGATTTTCCTTCTCTCCATTACTCACGTTTTCTGACTACTCAGAGAAAAATGTTGTACCTTTCTTGACTAAGTTGTAACTGCAGTGAGTCTGCATACATTTGGAGAAGCTTTCTGAACAACATTACGTTTAAACGAGTACATGTTGCAGATTTTTTTGGAAATATCAAAAATTTTGAAAAAAGATATATATTTTAAAAAGTTAAAAGTAAATAATTATTGTGGGTTTGAATTTTCAAGCAACTTTGCACCTTAAATTGTCCTTTTTTAACTAAAATGTTGTGAAATAGGTTATATTGTCTGTCAACAACTCATATTCTCTGAGGTTTAACGCATAAATAACTGCCATAGAGAAAAGTTATCCTTCTTGGCTAATTAATAGTTGGAGCGAGTGTGAATACATGTGGGGAAGCTTTTCTCAGCATCATTTCATTGAAAATAGGGCATGTTTAAAATTTTGGTGGAATGAAGTTAGGGCAATTAAACGACTGATTCTGTGCTTCCAAAGGATTTTAACTTTAGAAATTGATGAAAAATTAATCTTAGGAGTTCATGCAATTTCAGATAATTTAAATTTACTTTCAGTAATTAATATATTTATATTTTCGTATTATTATCAGAAATGCATAACTTTATGGCGAGCGATTGAAGTGAGCTGGGATCACGTAGTGATCCCAAAAGAATCGCAACGTGATTCTTGAGGGTTGGGGAGCGGAGCGAGAACTCCCTAGTTAAAAAAAAAAATCTAAAAATTTTTGATAACATTCATCTTTAATTATTTTCTATATGAGAATGATAAAATTTACCGAAATTATAATTGATATGAAATTATGTCTCTGCTAATTATAAAATTATTTTAATAGAATACAACACGCAAATTTGTATTTTAATGCTTCGAATAATAATACTTAATTTTCAGTGATTACTCTGTGAAATGACATTGAGTTAGTTTCAATGATTTTAATTTTACGAATTTCAATACATTTTATGTACCAATCAAATGCAATTAGTTTTCATTCATTTCATTAGCTTTTAAAGAAATATATCAGTCAGTGGCGTAGCTATAGAGGGGCGAAGGGGGTGATACTTCGAAAGGGGCGGTAAAATCAGACATGTAGGAAAAAAATGTTATAATTTAGAAGGGAAGCGACACTAGCTCAATCATCATGTACATAAAATAATAACTTAGTTCATTTTTTTCGCCCAATTGGCGATATGTGAGCGAAAGTGGACGCGCGGTTTCGCAGCCTACCCGCAGAGATCGAGAGCGTCAAACAACGAATTGCGTTACTAATAAAATGTTTTCCCCCTGGAGTTTATTAATTTTTTAATTTTAGGTTTATGCGTCCTCTATATCTAATGTGAACATACGTCCCGTTTTTCGGTAGCCTGTCCCGTTACCCCCAGGCACAGCTTTGGGATTCCTAAATGTCTCGTTTTCAGAAAGAGAGCAACCCACGAAAACAATTACTAATATAATAGCCCAGATCTCTCGGTAACGCTCTAACGTCACCAACAATAAACCTCGCGCCATAGCACTGCGAGATGTTAAGCAGAATTATTTCTTTGTTAGAGAACCTAAATTGCAATAATTTTAAATTTAAATCGCTATGATCAATAGTTCCCGAGAATTTTTAAATGATATTAATCATATATTTCAAATTAATTTCAGTTTTTTAATAGAAAGTAGTAAATCACGTCAGTGGTATATCATGCGCGTGATACAGTTTGGACGCCACAATGCATCTTATTATTTATTGCAATCGTGATAATATAATTTGATAATATTTTTGGCAACGTTAAAATTTACACGAAGACAATTGAAGTACAAGGAAAATTGTTAAACAACGAAAGATACTTCACACGGAATGTTGTTTAGCAAGAGTTTTTTGAATAAGGAAATATGTAAATAAAAAAAAATATTTCCTGTCATAAAACATATGTTTATTCTATTTGTTTTCAATTAATGTTAAACATTTATCTCTTATACCTATCTATTTAAACACGTCAAATTTGACGGGAAATCTCTCGAATGAAGAGGAAATTTGTACCCGTCATACCATGACGGGTGATTTTCTAGTTTCAAATAAGAGGCCAAACATCAAAAAAATTCTACGGTAATGCCTAGTAGCCCGGCGATGACGGAGCATGCGCTTTACTTGTCACACATATGCAAGTTTATCAGAAGCATCCTATCTCGCACTTGGTTCTAACTATATTACACCGCATGAAGTGACAGAATGAAACACTGGGAATATTTCAACCGAATGTCGTTGGGTGGAACTGTTCAAACACTTTCCCGCCAATAATTTAAGTCAAACGAACTTTTGCATAATTTCTGAATATATTCTATGTCTGCCCGGCACTAATGCACGCGTGGAAAGGGTCTTTTTTCGTACCAATAATTTGTTGACGAGCTAGAAAACACAGTTGCAAGTCGCAATTCACAACGCAACATTAATTACCGAAGTTAATTTTTAAAACTTTTGCCAAGAATTCCATTCTTTTTTCAAAAATATTCACTAAATATACTGAAGAAAAAATGTGTTCTTCAGAACAATGCAAGATCACATGAATAATTTGTTTTCACGTGTTTATACTTATTATTTTCATTAATAAATAAAAAACTGAAGAAATATCTGTTTTCTTGAATTTACATAATCTTTATTTATAAAAGGCAAATCTTTATTTATAAAAGGCAAATACCATGACTCACTCATCTCAAAATCTCCCAAACCACTGGGACTGGAAACTTAAATTTTGGCAGGCGGTTGCTTCTTGGGGAGTAGGTGCTCACTAAGAAAGAAAATTCTAAAATTTTAATTAGAATTTAAATTATTTAAAAATTCCTTTAAATTTCAATGTTTTTCTGGCATAGCTTCGGATCCTATTGTCACCAAAACATCATTTTTACATCATCTTAAAGATAAAAAAATTAGCTTTTCAATGACACCTATCTTATTTCCATGCGATATATTGTTCAATTTTAATCAATGTTTCAAAATGTTTTAAAACATGAATTGTAACAATGTTTCTATTGCTGTAAATAAAATTCTAACCATCTCTTATTTCAGCAAATCTTTTATTAACGCGCTTTTGCAATTGTTACGGTTGTGATAGTATAAATTGTTTTCTTGGGAAATTAACTCCAAAGCAGAATTTTCACTTTAGTGTTCATTGCATTTCTGAAATATTTTATCGCACCTGCTTCAAATTAATATTTTTATAAAGTGTGGCAACAGATATTTGATTTCAGGTTCGTTTGTTTTTATTGTTTGTGAGGTACACTGAAATGATTTTCGTCCTTTTTCCAAGCATTTAATCTCACGCAATCCTGACATTTTAAAATTATAAGGCATGAAAACGCTTTCAAATTTTTGTATACTGCATTATAGGTAATTTTTTATTAAAATTTTGGTGCAAATTAGAGTACAGTACTGCCTCCAAACTCGAATTTCCTCAAGTGATAACTCGTCAAATTTGATATTAGAAACTAGAAATTACAGCCTGAAACTGGGAATTAGAAGAAGGTAATAATTTTCGGGAAGACTAATTTTTAAATTTTATTGTGTACCTCCTATAGTCCTGGGTCTTTTAGATGTCTATGAATTTTTTGCCGCCTCACTTTTTGTACCCACTGGTTCACACCGGCCTCCAGCTCGTTCGGCTTTCGCGACCATATTCAGCGTTAATCACTCCACCGATGAGTGAAAGTTATTTGAAACTCGGTTTGTAAGTTTCGTTTGCAGCGATGCATCACACAGAATTGTATCGCTGACATTTTAAAATTTACGCCTTTAAATACTTTATTATCTGTCAAATACAATAAACTATTCAGTTTTTTGTTCATCTTTCCTGAGTTACCGTGGCTGAAACTGCGACGGATTAATATAAAATACAGAAATGAAAACTAATTTAAACGGGCGAAACGGATGGTCGCCGAAGGCGGCTAGTATTAAATAAAAATTAGTAAATGTCCCGTTTTGAGGGGAAAAATAAATTGTCACTTTATTCATGTCTCGTGTAAAGAAAGGACTGCATGTAGCAAGTTCGTCCCGGGCGACAAAACTTGCAGCTAGGTCACTGACCTCAGTTCTTAGTGGTTTAGCAGTTAGATAAGTTCTGTATTTCGATCTAATGAAATGTTTCAATTATTTCAGGTCTGTATACGTTTGGTGGTATGGCATTTTACTGCATGAGCAAACACGCGACGAAAAGCTTCTGCGATGGCTTGCGACTGGAGATGTACAGATTTGGAGTGAAAGTTGTGACTGTCGAGCCTTGGATGTTCAAGTAAGTCTCATCAATTGTAAAATAAAGCAAACGAGATGTTTTTTTTTCACTTCTTTGTATACGAAATACACGGCTGTTATAATTAAATTTCGCCTATTCAGAAAATGCTAGAGCCGGTTCTGTGGCACCAAACCAAACACGATTTCACTACTATGTTCGGTTTTCGGTTATGTTTTATAACAGTTATAACCGATTATTTTTTAAAATCCAATAACCGAGTTAAAAAACCGGATCGAAATATTGACTCAATTTTAGGTTCGATTTGAGAAAAATTTACCAAGTTATGAAGCTTTGAATTTCGTCATCTCAGGCCAATCAACGACAACCGCTTCCTCTAGATGACTGGCGGATTACTGAAAGAGTCTTTATGAACAGATAAATATTGGCCAATGGATTGTTTTCCTGTAAAATAAAAATTCGAAGGGAAGCTGTCTCTGCGAAACGGCCACTGGGATTGAGGAGCGTAGACTTACTTACCTTACTCAACTATGTTTTTCTGTGACTAAAGTAGCTCTGCGTGACTATTAACTCTATAGTGATTACTAGTCTTTACAAAATTTGCAAATCGACTGAGACTAACCCGTAATTAGAAATTCTAAAATTATTTTTGCAATCTTCAATATCGACCTTTCTCTGTTAAATGAAACTAAACCCAACTCTCTATGTTAGTTGGTTGCGGAGCTATAAGCATTTAACTTTACCACGGAATTCGACGCATTTCAACAATTCTTGAGTAATATTTCACGTACACGTGAGATCGATGAAAGAATTGTCAAATGTACTTGGGTAGACTGCGAGCGCGCATCGGTCGCTGTGATGTCATCAAAATTTTTAGTGATTTTCACCAATTTTGAAGCTCGACTGTGACTAAACCGTAATTCCAAATTCTAAAATTCTTTTTGCAATCTTCAATGTCTACCTTTTTCTGTTCAACTAAAACCAACTCTCTGTGTTATTTGGTTGCAGAGCCACATAACAGTTTAAAAATACCACGAAAAGCGTCACAATTTTTCTCTTTCCCGACACGCCATTAGACCACTATGGAGAGACACAAGTCTACTTCAAGAAGAAGACGAAAATAATTAAACTTTCGTTAAGAGGTGTCGGTGTACCATTATCTAAGGCGGTTTGCAGTTATTTTTATTACCTATGGAAGATTTAACCCTTTGCACTCGAGGGATGACTCTCAGTGACCATTCTGGACGGTGCATCATTTTGACGTTTCTTGATTTCGATTGTTAACAAACTACCTACAAAGTTGTGGAATTCTTTTTCTGGAAAACTGAACTTATATACACAAACATATTTGTTCACATTCCAAACAATAATATGAGCTCTTGTAAATCAGTGAACAATTATGAATCTAATTACTTTTCCCAGAGCAAAGGGTTAATAGTTAATTTGAGTTTTTTTTCAGTTTAACTAAAACCACTGCCGAAATACAGTTCCGAACGTATTCTTATTCAAGTCTTGCTTTATTCAATATATTATTGTTATGCATGATAAAAAAAACCGCCAAATAACAACGATGATTTAGGGTTGCAGGTGGAATTTAATACAACATTCTTCGACCAGCGTCAATCGTCTGAGGAATGACAATGCTTCCCTGCGTAGGTGCGGTCTAACAAAGCATGGAGAGGCAGAGGCGCCCAAGCGTCTGCAAAGGCGACAATACCTGACTGAGGACCAGACGGGGCCACAGGGTTCTTAACAAAGCGTTTATTGACAATGTTACATAAGTGACGGGAACTGGACAGTGGAGAGTAACGAAGCGTGGATTTGATGGACGAGGGGCAACATTTGCCTTCGTAGGGAGAGAGCTAACGAGAGAGAGAAATAATGGTGGGAATTTTTGCAGGTGCAGAAAGGAATGCCACCTTACGATTCAGGAGACTCTCAGCGTTACATGAAACGGGGATTTGGGTTCTCTGAGAGGAGTTGGGACTTGGAATTCAGCAACGCTGGACAGAGCGTTAGATTTTTATTCGGATCGAGACTCGCAGTGCTCCCGTCAGAGATTGAGACTTCTGGTATATTTACGGTTAGACCCGGTTCTCGGGCTCATCTTGTAGGAGTTTACATAGAACTCTGGAACTTTATTGAATTTTCCAGCAGAGTGCAGGTCGGTTTCGCGAAAGTCAACTAATTACATCCAATTACTCGACCTGAGTTACAGTTCCTCCCTTCGAGGTCATTTTAATTCTTTATTTGTAAATATAAGCATTCTAATCTAGAAAATGTACATTCAAATACATGTAAATAGAGTCTAGTTGTAATTAAAATTCGGAAACACTACAAATTGTCTCCATTCGCCTCGAATTTGTTGAAACATAAAACCGCGGCCATCGACCGCGGTACAGCATGTTTCTTTCCTTTCTTTTCGTTTCTCACAGAGTGCATCACTCATTGAAATTATGTTTGGTTTAGAGCTATATAGCGGGCGCTGTGACCTCAATAGGCAAACTTTAATTATGAAACCGTATATACAGGGTGAACAAAAAGTTCGTAGAAGCCTTAAAAATTCATAAAAACAGGGGAAATAAACGTAATAAAAAAAAACGATTTGCAGTGATAGCATCGCAATTTCACGGGATTTTTTTTATGACAAGAAAAAAATAACTCAAAAAACAGCCGATAGGTGGCGCTGACGTACACAAGTCAAAGAAAAGATATGCAAATAACGAACAGAAAGCCTCCAAATTGTTTATTACAGCAGTATGTGTTCCACATGACCACCACCACAGGGGATAACACATTGCAGTCGAGTCAAAAATCCAACTACAGCAGAGTGCAGCAGGCAATGGTCGCTGATTCCTGGTTCAAGTAAAACAACTTCACCAACAAAGCTTTATCCTCCGCATTCAGCATCCTTTTATATTTATGGTTGTGGATTAGGAGCGCAAGTTCTTATAACCATCTCATTTACATATTTCCTCTGAAGTCGCTTGTATCAGAGCCACCTATTGGCTGCATGTTAAGTTATTTTTTTCTGTCCTAAAAAAACTCCCGTGAGCTAGCGATGCTAACCCTGCAAACCGTTTCTCCATTTCAGTTATTTTTACGGTTTTTATGAATTCTTAAAGTTTCTACTGACTTTTTCTTCACCCTATATGAAAAGAAAGTACGGGGTGCCGAAAAAGTATATTCACACTTTCAAAAATCATTAAAAATAAACTAACAAACATATAGAATACCGTTTTTCATTTAATAAATAAGCTATCAATTTTATTTTGCTTTTGCATTTGTAAATGAAATTATCACTGAATAGAGAGCATCAGGTTATCTCATTCTCGTTTCAATACCGCTTCACTGCAGGAAATGGCCCATGAAGTTGCTTGGTATATCGAATAACGCAGGTACAGCGTAAATTTCGGACTAAACACAATAAATCCACCATCAAGATCGACAATTTATGAATGGCATAACATATCTTTATGGTTTATTCTCCAGTACTTGTTAGAACCTAGTTGAAAGTCTCTAACCAACTTAAAAACAAACAAAAAAAATCGACGGGAGGCTGTCTCTGAGAAACGGCCGTTGCAATTGAGGATGTAGACTTGCTTATCTTGCTCAACTGTGACTTTCTGTGACTAAAGTAGCTCAATGTGTCTATTAACTGTATAATCTATAGTGACTATTAGTCTAGTGTGATTATGCGACTCTATCTATGTAAAATTCTTCGTGATTTTCACCAACATTGCAAATCGCCTGTGACTAAACCGTAATTACAAATTCTAAAAGTATTTTTGCAATCTTCAATATCTACCCTTCTCTGTTAAATGAAACTAAAAGCAACTCTTTATGTTATTTGGTTGCTGAGCTATAAGCGATTAACTTTAGCACAACGTAAATCAACAATTCTTGAGTAATATTTCGCGCGATCTATGAATGAATTGCCTTGGTCTGCGTGCGCAAGCATCGGTAACTGTGACGTCATCAAAATGTTTCGTGATTTTCACCAACTTTGCAGCTCGACTGTGACTAAACCGTATTTCCGAATTCTAAAGTTCTTATTGCAATCTTCAATGTCCACCTTTCTCTGTTAAATGAAACTAAACCCAACTCTCTATGTTAGTTGGTTGCGGATCCATAAGCGTTAAACTTTAGCACGAAAAGCGTCCTATTTTTTCCTTTCCCGACACACCATTAGACCACTATGGAGAGTTGAAAGTCTACATCAGAAACAAAAAAAACAAGAAAAAAAACATTGATACTTTCTCTATTGAGTACAAAAGGCGGCAAGTGCAGATCTTTATTTTCTAATAATAATTTATTTAAAGTGAGAAAGCAATTTTAGGACACCCTGTACCGTGATCGTCAAAAAAAAAAAAATTGGCCCGTTAATCTTTTATGAATATCCACGTTTTCCACCTTTTTTGAGTCCGATAAACAACTGCTGGAATTATATCCATTCTTTAGTAACGGATTCGGAAACCCTCCGCACTTATGCGCATGCGCCAGGCGGAATTATGTTCGACAAAATAGGGTGGAAGTGACGAATGGAAGGGTGATGTTTACATTTTACTGAGCTTGATCTAACAAAGGACTCCGGAAATGCTCTCATATGACTTTACCTGATACCCCTTTCCAGTGTAAGATCGTCCAAAAGTGGCACTCTCGTAATCCGTTGCTGAACAGTATCTCTGAACGCAATAACTCAGAAACTCAATGAGCCAGATAAATAAAATTTGGTTTGTACTTTTTCACCCGTTTTGAACATGAGTATCAAATGTTGGACCAGATCTATCAATCTATCAATGCGTCGAGTGTCTATCGGCTGTCTCTTCGTGTGCAAGTGAACATGAAAACTCCTAACACACTACGAACAAGAAAAATGGAGTATCGCCACTAAAAGTGCAAAAGGTCGTATATTAGAAATTCTATTTGGTTGGAAACCACTAGTCGGTTCCCCTTCACATCTCCAACGGATACCAAATCGCCAACGCTCAAAAGCAAGATGGCTAATAAGGTATTTGATATGGTAGTAAGCCAACACTTTACAGTCATGCCATTTGGTCATGATATGGTAAATACAGCAAGCTCAACTTATGAAGGCTAGAAAAAAATCTATGAATTCTCAGATAAAAAATAAAAATTCTGTCGAAGTTTAAGCAGTTAGTCTTTAATTATGACTGCTACATTGCATTGCTTACCTTAGTAACCATCTTGGTGACTTGGCATCCATTGGCGATATGGAGAGGTACCTACTGGTGGATTTCAACACAATGGAATTTTTGACACACGACATTTTGCTCTTTCATTGAAGATATTGTAACGGAAATCGCAAGGTGGATGGATGCGGTGATAGCAATCCGCAAATTGGATAATTGAAAATAGCGCTTTATTTAATGAATATTCAAAAAAATTGAAGCACTGTATTACAAAAAGAACAACACTTGCACAAATTAGCAACACACACAGACAGCAAATCACGAATAATACAATAATAGTGTGAACAATAGCGCTCAGCGTCTAATTCGCATCACGAACAAGACTCCAAAGAGACTGATTCCTAGTTGAGTATGTCTGTATTTATACACTTTTTCTACAGGATGTGACCGCTCCTAATACAGATAGAGCAATAATTCTGGTATTTTCGAGAACCTCCCATTTGTCACCAAAATGATCGCTAAGTTTATCTCCAAAGTTGGGGGTCATTGACTTCCATTCCCCCGGCATCATATAAAACCTCTGTAGACGTCTCTTTCCGTCCATAAGACTAACATCGCAGGGAAGCGACATTACAGGTTCGTAACATTATGTTATGGAGCCTAGATACAAAACTTGTAGATCTATATCAAATGTGGAACCCAATCGATCAAAGGGAAGAACTTCAAATTGCATGGTCAATTTTCTTCACTATACGGTGACTATGAACACAAACGCGCTATGTTATGGAAGCCTACAAGAAAGACGAGGGGGGAGCATCCATCCTGGTTTTAAAATTTAATCTGCTGCAATGTAATAATCAAAACTTGCGATCAAATATGTCATTACACAAAAAATATACAATATTGCCCGGTTCCTTTGGCAGTTAAAATTTGTTTTAAATCAAATTTCTTTATTGACCGATTAAAAAAATTAGAAAATCTAAATTTTATTCAGTGAATCCTGTATTGTGCTTAATTTTATCCAATAGAAATACCTTTTAGGATCGTTTTTATTTTATCAAAATGTAACAGAAAATGTTCACGCTCATTCTCATATAAAGACATCTATTTGTTTGTTGTGACGGACCAGTGTGATTATTCAGAAATTTTTAGCCTGAAACAGTGATGCCTATACTCACAGGCATCTTTACACAATAACAGATCCTGAACAAGTCTTCACAAAAATTCCATTAAATACTTTTCCCGGATTATAACGATTATGAGCCCTTTGCTCACACGTCATTACCCGGTCAGATCCTACTGTTCAGCAACGGATTCCCAGACTACCGCTTTTGTATGATTTTACACCGGAAAGGGGTGTCAGGCAATGAGTCATATCAGCGCATTTCCGGAGTTCTTTGTTAGATCACGCTCATTAAAATTTAAACATCACCCTTCCATTTTTTCATTTCCCCCTATTTTAATGAAAATATCTCCGACCGGCGCATGTGCAGAAGCGCGGAGGGTTTCCGAATTTGTTGCTAAAAATACAAGATTGTAACAAAAAGTAAACAATCTTTGGCTTCTATATTTTGCAAGGCGCCAAACGCAGTTGGCGCTTCAACAACATCCTTTCATTTTGTAATCAGGCACATACTTTGGGATTCAATTTTTATCTGACGAATTAAATTTTAGATGCTTGCAAAATTGCGTTTCCATTTTCATTTAAGAACTGGATGCTCTGGTGTCTTTTCTAGCAATATGCATAAATCATAGCATAAATTATAAAAGTTAAATGAATTATTGTAAAGAAATATATGAATGGATTAAAGTTACTGTGGTGAAAGGTATATTCTATTTGTTTTCCAGAATTTAATATAACTCGAAAAGTGTTGTAATAAATTCTTTAGAACAAAAATATTGTAATGTGATTAATGTAGGATAGTCACCTGGATCCAAATTTAACAGAGCGGATGAATTGAAACGAATTTGTACAATGGTTGAATATTAAACTTTTTTCTGGAAAAAGTGACTTATACACCACTATAACTTCATACCGTCCATATATTTTGGTCTTTATATGGTATCTTGAACTTGGTTGAAGTCTAGAAGTTGGTACACACTCTTAAAACGCTGCCAAATCGTCAAAGCCAGACGTTGACCGCTGCATATCATTGGAGCCAAGTCGCCAAAGCTATATGCAGGTATTACCTGTATTAGCTTTGGCGACTTGGTGCCATTTTAAGAGTGTGGACCAAACTCTAGATTTCAACCTTGAACTTTTCAAATATATATATTTTCTGGAATCAGCAAACTTTAATGTGACCTCTCATTTTGTTGCCTACATGAAATAATTGAAGGATATAAAGGATGAAATTGAAGGGCTTTGAAATCCTATTACAAAGTATTTTCCTTAATTATAAAGAGCATTTGAAGTATTGAATTTCATTCCACATCCCTGCGCCTAGAATCGTTACGATTATTTGAAGTGCGGGACATTTATTACTCTTTTGAAAACATTGTTTCATAGATATTAAGCATTATTCTAATTGAATAATATGCATACCAAAGATATATTGTTGGAAAGATTTCCTGAAATTGTAACTGGTGGATTCATATCTCTACAGCAATTTTTTTTTATCTCCGTAAAATTATAATAGCCAGTTCCAATAATGTTCCATCAACCATAAAAGGCAAAAATAAATTTTAATTCATTATCCCACATTATCAACAAATTGCTCCGAATAATGAGGAAGTCGGAACGATAGAATTTTATCTTTTTAGTGCACGAGAATCAGAAATAAATTTATGATTAGATAAATCGTTAATGCATTGTTCTATAATCATTATTTTCGATAAAAGTCTTGTTAAAATTAGAAGACATTTAGCTAGAAATTTTATAATTTTTTTTAAAATCCAAAATAGTACTTGCTATCCAATTTACTAACCGAGCGAAGCGAGCTCTATGTTTTAACTCCAGCATTTTGCACTTGTCTCTCTGTATGTTTGTTACGCAATTACAACCAAATTCGTTTTTTTTTAATTTTGGGGGAAGCGAGGTCTACTGTTCACAGAACTAGTTTTCATCGATCGTATCAAGTCATTCTCTTGAATGATAACACAATGCAAAAATTGCGTCAACTCTGCAAAAACAGTTCCAATACAGAATAGCGCATCTCTCAGAAACCTTATCTTTTAAGAATTTTTTTAAAATGTTTTTTGAGTCCTATTTCTTGAATAAAGCATGGGAAAAATACTTTTAAAATTCCTATTTTGAGGTAAGTACGGTTTATGGCTGAAAAAACGTTTGTTACAAACTGACAATACTGGAATTTATTTCATAAAAATAATTCCTTGATAAAATTCTACAATGTCAAACACAGATGAATTTATTAAATAATAATACGGATAAGGAATTTCTTTCAATATTGTAGAAGATATATGGGGTATTCTCAAGCGTACAACCAAAGGAAAAAAGATGCAGCCTCAAGTCAAAAACATTAATTTATTTTTTCATAAGCACAAAGGCTGCCATTAAATTGGTTTAATAAGATTTTATGTATTTGCCACAAGGCGTCACAATATCCGCGAGGGACGGGACTTCCGATTAACATCCAACTAACTAGTTGCATTTTTGAATTATCGTGCATAATTACGGACAGATAGACGCTCTTTTCGCAAATGAATTTGGTTCAAAATTTGAGGAAGATCTACAGTTTTGGTGAAAAGACCACGCAATCAAATTTAATCCAACTAGTTTGTTTCAATTTTAATTATCGTATTTGCTTCATTAAGGACAGATAAACGCTCTTTTCAAAATAGGATTTGGTTCAAAATTTGAGGGAGATCTACAGTTGTAGTGTAAAGA
>BGPR01001354.1:43709-72259 GCA_013235015.1 Araneus ventricosus | reverse complement strand
GAAACAATGACATTTTATCCATCCAGTTCGTTGCATATTTGAATTATTGTGTTCGCATTATTACGGACAGAAAGACGCTCTTTTCGTAAATGGATTTGGCTAAAAATATGAGGCAGATCTACAGTTTTGGTAAAAACACCACACAATCAAATTTAATCCATCTAGTTCTTTTCATTTTTGAATTACCATGTGCGGGAATATGCGGAGAGATGGACGCTCTTTTCGTAAATGAATTTGTCTCAAAATATAAGGCAGATCTACAGTTTTGGTATAAACACCACAAAATCAAATTTTACCCATCTAGGTCTTTGCTTTTTTGAATTATCGAGTTCGCATAATTACGGACACATAGACGCTGATTTCGAAAATGGATTCGTCTCAAAATTTGATTCTGATCTACAGTTTGGAATAAAGACCAAACAATGACATTTTATCCATCTAGTTCGTTGCATATTTGAATTATTGTGTTTGCATAATTTCGGATAGAAAAACGCTCTTTTAGTAAATGGATTTAGCTAAAAATTTGAGGCAGATCTACAGTTTGGTTTAAAGACCACACAATAAAATTTAATCCATGTAGTTCGTTTCATTTTTAATTATTATATTTGCTTCATTAAGGACAGATAAACGATCTTTTCGAAATTCGGTTTTCCTCAAAATCTGAGTCATATCTATAGTTTTGGTGTAATGACCACACAATCAAATTTAATACACCTATTTCGTTTCATTTATAAATTATCGTATTTGATTAGATAAGGACAGATAAAGGCTCTTTCCAAAAATAAATTTGGCTCAAAATTTGAGGCAGTTCTACAATTTTGGTGTAAATACCACCCAATGAAATTTAATCCATCTAGTTCGTTCCATTTTTCAATTTTCTTTTTTGCATAGTTACGGACAGATAGATGCTCTTTTAGTTAATGGATTTAGCTAAATATTCGAGTCATATCTACAGTTTTGGTGTAAAGACCACACAATCAAATTTACTCCATCTAGTCCGTTGCATATTTGAATTATCGTGATAGCATAATTACGGTCACATAGACGCTGTTTTCAAACAAGAATCTGGCTCAAAATTTGAAGCACATCTACAGTTGTGGTGTAAAGACCAAACAATGACATTTTATTCATCTACTACGTTGCATATTTGAATTATTGAGTTCACATAATTACGGAGAAATAGACGCTCTTTTCGTAAATGGATTAGGGTCAATATTTGAGGCAGATCTACAGTTTGATATAAAACACACAATCAAATTTAATCCAACCTTCGTTCCATTTTTCAATCATCGTGTTAGCATAATTACGGAAAGATAGACGACCTTTTCGTAACTGGATTTGGGTCAAAATTTAAGGCAGATCTACAGTTTTGGTAAAAAGACCACACAATGAAATTTAATCCATCTAGTTAGTTGCAATTTGAAATTATAGCGGTTGCATAATTACGGATAGATAAACGCTGATTTCGAAAATGGATTTGTCTCAAAATTTGATTCAGATCTATAGTTTGGAATAAAGAACAACAATGACATTTTATCAATCTTTTTCGTTGCATATTTAAATTATTGTGTTTGCATGAATACGGACAGAATGACGCTCTTTTCGTAAATGGATTAAGCTAAAAATTTGAGGCAGATCAACACTTTGGTTCAAAGACAACACAATAAAATTTAGTCCATCTAATTGGTTTCATTTTTAATTATTATATTTGCTTCATTAACGACAGATAAACGATCAATTCGATTTTCCTCAAAATTTCGGTCATATCTATAGTTTTGGTCTAAAGACCACACAATCAAATTTTATACATCTTGTTCGTTGTATTTTTGAATTATATTGTTTGCATAATCACGGACAAATAAATGCTTTTTTCGAAAATGGATTTGGCTCAAAATTTGAGGCATGTCTACAGTTTTGGTGTAAAGACTACACAATCAAATTTAATGAATTTTCTTCGTTGCATGAATAAAATATCGTATTTCCATAATTAAGGACTGATGAACACTGTTTTCGAAAATGGATTTCGCTCAAAATTTGAGGCAAATCTGCAATTTTGGTGTTAAGACCACACAATCAAATTTAATACATATAGTTTGTTTTATTTTTAAGTTATCGTATTTGATTATTTAAGGACAGATAAACGCTATTTTTGAAATTGGATTTGGCTCAAAATTTGAGGCAAATCTACAGTTTTGGTGTAAATAACACACAATACAATTTAATTATTGTTTGTTGCATTTAATAATTATGGTGTTTGCTTAATTAAAACCAGATAAATGATCTTTTCGAAAATGGAGTTGGTTCAAAATTTGAGGCATATCTACAGTCTTTGTGTAGGGACCAAAACAATCAAATTTAAATCATCTACTTCGTTGCATTTTTGAATTATCGTGTTCGCATAATTACGGACAGATACACGCGCTTTTAAAAAATGCATTTGGTTCAAAATTTGAGGCATGTCTACACTTTTGGTATTAAGACCACACAATCAAATTTAATACATATAGTTTGTTGTAATATTAAGTTATCATATTTGATTAGTTAAGGACACATAAACGCTCTTATTGAAAATGGATTTCGCTCAAAATTTGAGGCCGATCGAGAGTTTTGGTGTAAAGACCGCACAATCAAATTTAATCCATCTAGTTAGTAGCATTTATTATTTATTGTATTTGCTTAATTAAGGACATATAAACGCTCTTTTCGAAAATGGATTTGGCTCAAAATTTGAGGCAAATGTGCAATTTTGGTGTTACGACCACACAATCAAATTTAATACATATAGTTTGTTTTATTTTTAAGTTATCGTATTTGATTATTTAAGGATAGATAAATGATCTTTTTGAAAATAGATTTGGCACAAACTTTGAGGAATGTCTACAGTTTTGGTGTAAAGATCACATAATGAAATTTAATCCATCTCTTTTCATTTTTGAATTATCGTGTTCGCATAATTACGGACAGATAGACGCTCTTTCAGAAAATGTATTTGGCTCAAAATTTGAGGCAGATCTACAGTTTGGTGTCAATACCGAACAACAAAATTTAATCCATCTACTCCGTATACTTTTTTCATTATCTTAATTGCTTAGTTAAAGCCAGAGAAACGCTCGTTCCGAAAAAGAGTATGGATCAAAATTTGAGGCATATCGACATTTTTGGTTTAAAGACCGCAGAATCAAATTTAATCCATCTAGTTCATTGAATTTATGAATTATATTGTGTGCATAATCACGGACAGATAGACGCTCTCTTAATAAATGGATTTGTCTCAAAATTTGAGGAAGATCTACAATTTTGGTGTAAAGACCACACAATCAAATTTAATTCTTCTCCTTTGTTGCATTTTTAATTATCGTATTTTATTAATTAAGGAGAGATGAACGCTCTTTTTGAAAATAGATTTGGCACAAACTTTGAGGCATGTGTACAGTTTTGGTGTAAAGATCACATAATGAAATTTAATCCATCTCTTTTCATTTTTGAATTATCGTGTTCGCATAATTACGGACAGATAGACGCTCTTTCAGAAAATGTATTTGGCTCAAAATTTGAGGCATGTCTACAGTTTTGGTGTTAAGACCAGACAATAAAATTTAATACATATAGTTTATTGTATTTTTAAGTTATCGTATTTGATTAGTTAAGGACACATAAACGGTCTTGCAGAACATTTATTCGGCTCAAAATTTGAGGCGGATGTAGAGTTGTGGTGTAAAGACCACAAAATCAAATTTTATCCATCTAGTTTGTTTCATTTCTAATTATAGTATTTGCCTAATTAATGACAGATAAACTTTTATTCGAAAATGGATTTGGCTCAACATTTGAAACAGATCTGCAGTTATTGTGTAAAGAACACACAATCCATTTAAATCCATCTAGTTTGTTGCATTTTTGAATTATTTTGCTATTTCAATGAATAGTTAATTTATAGGAAATATTTTTGTTTACTTCATTTTCATAAAAATTTTACATTTGTTCAAAATAAATTGACTTTTAACTATCTAAATGAAGTCGAAACATAAAATGGATACGAAAATTAATTTTATTTTCTATCAGGATACCGTACTAAACATTTGATAAGATTTACTAAAAAATTAAGAAGCATAAAACATTTTAAAGACGCGTAAATCTGAAAAAATATGGTTTTGAGAAAAAGACATTTTAAATATATGTGTACATTAGCCTTTGAAACTTGCTCTCTTTATACCATACACTATTAATTTTATTAAAGTACAAACATATTTATGCACGTTATTCATATAAAAGCAAATTTTGAAGAGAAAAAAATTTTTAAATGAAAAGTCTTGATTTGACGCGTTAGAATTTTCAGGCACGTGTGTTTTCTAAATTAATATAAATATCTATTTATTCATAACAAAAAATTTGAAACTGACTTTTAACTATATAAAGGAAGTCAAAACATAAAATGGATACAAATATTTATTTTAGTATCTATCAGGATACCGCACTAGAAATTTCATAATATTTACTAACAAATAAAGACGCGTGAAGACACGTAAATCTGAAAAAACATAGTTTTGAGAAAGACACATTTTAAATATATTTGTACACTTACCTTTGATACTTGCTCTCTTTATACCATACTAATAATTTTAGTCAACTAGACAAATTTATGCTAGTAATTCACTTAAAAGTAAATTTTGAAGAGGAAAAAACTATTTAATGATTGCTGTGGATTCATTGTTCCACAGTTCATCGACAGAGAAAGAAATTGACGCGTTAAACTTTTCAGGCATATTTTTTTCTAAACTAATATAAATAACTATTTATTTACAACAAAAATAAATTAAAACTTGCCAGAATCATATGTTTCACCTTCATTTTCAATGATATTTGTATTATTATTAAATTTTATATAGTTTCGTCGAAATTAATTTTCTTTTCCACTTCTCAGTACCCCTACTTTTACGCGTTTATCACGTCTTTGAGCAATGTGAACAAATTCTGAGTTCAATTCATTCTGTTCTGCGCTAAGGTTATTCAAGCAGCCAAAATTGCACTCACCTATGGCAGAAATTACTGCCAGTTCGAGCCGCTTTACAAACGTTTCTTTTGGGAAATTGTTCTAAATAACACTATGAATGCTCTTATTTACATTCTGGGTTTTTCCCGAGACACATCTTGCCAACAGCTCGTACTTTGCAAGTCTTTGATACACAGATAGTATTTTTTCCAGAATTTGCTCTGACAACTTTGTCTTCATTGACGAATGAGACTGACTTTTCATTGTTAGCCATTGCCCTCTGATAAAAGCACCATGATGTCAAGCCTGTTGGGCATTTATTATGCTTAAGTGTTTTGTCTGTCCAAGAAATGTAGAACAATGAAGCAAATATTGCAGTTTTCATTTTCTGTACATCAGGTACATTGTCTTTTATAGCTTTCCTATAAAAATTTGTAAGATTTAATATAGTGCTTTCTTTCAACCTTCCCTTTTTGCGACCACCAATTGTGACACATTTATTTCGCCATTCTTTGACTTTATTGCTAAGTCCTGTCCCAAGTCTCTTCGCCACATGATTTAGACATTCTTCTCTAGAAATGTTCATGCTGTCACCATATACATCTAATTTTAATAATTGCTGGTATGTCTTAGAATCACCATCTGACAGAACATTCATGTATCGTATACCACAGTTCTCAACCGAACTCGTCCATAAAATTTCTGCAGCTTTAATTTCCATCGCATTTGGTGAACCCACATAGTTTTCGCTGCATTCTGGCTTGTGTTCTTTGTACCATTTGGAGAAATCAGCACTGTGTTCTTCAATATCCCTTTTTGCAGTAGTGAATTCAGGATAATATTTCGAAAGTATCTCGTAAGCAATGACGAGACCAGTCAAAATGTCAACAACTATACCAATGTCATAAAGTGACGTATGTCTACGTTCCTGCCATGTGTCATCATACGAGACTGTGATATCAATAATATCATCATTTTTGACAGATGGCGATGCTAACTCATTATGCTTTTGTCAAATAATTTTACGAGACACTTAGAGAATGTCATCTTTATAACTCTGCTTCTAATCATACAATTTGTGTAAACATTTTGAAAATGTTTTTTATCCATTGCATTTCAATAGCCATTGAAAGATTTCCAACGCAGCGTAGTCTTTCCCAATTTTCAAAAAAGCTTCAACAAGCCTTTTATTTGCTTCAAAGAAATTGTGAGCATTATCACGAGAGCTGGAAAATATGGACTTATAAATTTTCTCACAGTTTTGCATTTTAGTTCTATTTTTGATGAAAATCCATAAGTGCCATACAATGATGTAACATCCAAAGGACGCATATTCCATTCATCACATTTTGTGTTCGACAGAAGGGAAAAACCACATACTGTTATTCATAATGACATAAGGAATTTTTCAATGGCATTGCTTGTTGAAGCAGATGTAGAAGGCAACACTTCCCATTTTGTTACACTTACATTTAAACACTTTTTCTTTTCCCTACCTTCATTGCTTACACAGTTTTCAGCACACACTGAAATATCAAAATTCTCTACTTTATCTTTCTGCCATTTCTTGCTTATGTTGAAAGCACACAAAAGCTTTCGTTTTGATGGCCTACCTTTCAATTTACGATATCGTCGACTAAAAGTGTCCATTATGTAAATTATACACAAAGTATAAAGTATTAATACTTACGAGAGTTCTGCAGCAAAAAAATCACTTCAGAGGATACCAGGAGAAGGCAGAGAACACAAATGATGATAACAAATAACAACACATCTACTCGTTAAACACGATGTAGAAGTGTAAACAAAACACAGCAAACAGCAATTAACAGTTACTGTTAAAATCCACGAAAGCTAAAACGTAAAAATTATGAATTCTAAAATAAATTACAATGTGAAACACAAATCGTGTTTCCTATTTGTTGACATGGTTTTTCACATATTTGGGTCCCTTTAATTTTTTTTAAATGCCTATAACTTTTTAATATATTAATTTAGAGACATGCGGTTTTGTGCGTATGTTTCATTAAAATAAGCAGCATCTGAATAAAACAAAACAAATTTCTAAATTTTGGTCAATTTTTGCCAATTCCAAGGTCCACCGTCCTCTTACTATGAATTAAAACAGAACTCTTATGCTTATCTAATAAAACACTTCGGTTTTGACGTTTCGTTTTGAATAGTATGATTAGATATTTTTGTTTTTTGCCTGGTGTTTTGACACCACAGTACAAAGTGAGAAAACAAATTTTTAGAAACGTCTAATCATGCCGCCTGTGAGAAATTTTACAATTAGGTTACAAATAATTTGAGACAAGACATGCGCTACAGAAATTTTTTCATTTACTAATGATTCATATTCATTGGTACATTTAATGGGAATAATTTTTAATCTTGCGTGCTTACAGTATGATGCAGAGCGTCTGAAAGCGCAGAATGGAACTAGAGGAAGACATAGGAAAACACCCAGTAGATTAACACACAGAGGGTAATTAGAAACGTCCCTTGAATGCAACTGATTAGCATATGTCGTCTGTGAAAGAAAAGAAGGAAAAATCAAATAAATCACTTGAAATATAAAAAAATACGTGAAGACTTCGAATATTAGCAAACCAGAAATCTGATTAATATGTATAGAAGATTAAAGCAATGATAGGAAGAAAAAAAAATTAAGAATGAAGTTATACTTTTCATACACCAAATCACAGTCAACGAACAAGTTTTCTGTTTTGTTTATTTTGGTTTCAAACACCGTGTTCCAGTTCCCCGCCAATTTTAGATCTCGCCAAATCCGTTTGGATATTATTTTAAGCGCCATGGTCGAACCCGTTCTTTCAGTAGTACACAAAGCGTTGGAATTCTGTATTATTTGAGTTCGTTTAATTCTTTTCATTTAAAACGGCTAAAGAAACTTCTCTTAGAACGGCTAAATTCCAAATGGAACGATTGTAATTAGCTAAATCGCTTGGTGAAAACTTAGCCACCAAGCAAGCCTTAGAAGTCGCCAAAAAGAGCTATAACAAAAAATATGACAGAATTTCCACAAAATAAGGCTCTTATTTTAACCCTGCTCTTCTGTTCGCATTCACTATGCACATGTAACGTTGGGGTCAATATGACCCGAATACCAAATACAGGGGCCTATGTGTTCCATGCTTTCAGAACAAAATTGTGTTTCGAGATAAATAAGATATGTTTTAACAGAATAAGCTTGATATATTTTTAAAATGATACAATGATTATGTGAAATATGTATGTGTGTAAAATAAAAGATGAATCATAATTTTTTTTTAAAAATTCTTACCTTCCTTTTTATTTATATAATTCAAACAATAAACATGATAAATGTTTCTTTCAGTTATGTTTTTATAATTATTGCATAATATATTTGTTTTATTATCGTTGCTTGACTGAACGAACATGCATCAGGCACATTTATTACTCAACAGTAAATTAGAAATGAATGTTAATCATAAACCAGTTTACCATTCATCCTGTATTCTTTTGAGTATATTACATGACTCTTTATTTGTATAGAGATGTTGTTTTTCCTGAATATACGAATCAATTAATAATTTGTCTAGTTCTTCTCAAAAATTCGTTTCGTTGATTTGTTTTCATTCCGTTGCTACTTATTCATGTCCAGAGAATAATTGCATTATAAGAAGAACTATCAATCTCGTTATAAACTATAACCCTAGGGCATAGCGTTTTTTCTTCCTTTCTAAATATATGTATTGAAATGTTGATTAAGAGTATTCACAACTTTCTTTCAGGTATCGTACTCTAATATAATTTTGAAAATTCAGTTACTAATTGATTAATCATAAGGCATTGTGCTCATAAGAATGATGATCCATTCTTTTCCATATACCGTTTCGTCTTCAATATTTTTCCTTTTTGATGATTTCATTCTGCATTGTAGACCTGAATACAGTTTCAAATGTACTTTTTACAAGCCCTTCTCGATGTTGAATACCTAGTTACGCTTAAAGCGGTTTTCATAAAATTGGCAGAATTCATTCAACCAAAACACGGAGCCTGATCCAGTTACCAGTTTATATTTTAATGTTTAGACTGAATATGGTGCACATTTTCAATAGTTTCAGTAACAATATTCTCATCATAATCAGACGTTGCACTTTCCTCACTTGCATGATTTTCATGTTCAGAAACGGCTTTCACTTCTCAATCAGGTGCTTCCATAAGCTGAGCTATTTCAGTGTCCCTCAAATATCTGCGAATCGCTATTATTATCGCTATTACCCGTCATTACAGTGTCAAGAGTTATTGATATTTTTGCATATATGTTGGGTTCTCATACAACTCAAAACAGACGAAATGATTCGATACTGAAACCTTCAACTTTATTGGAAATATCGTATCACGTGACCAGCTATGGATCTTTCTGACCTTGACCGAACTTGTCTGCTTATACAAAACACATTAGATGACTTTTCAGGAATTTATTTATGTCGTTACCTATTAAATTAATAATATAACGCTCAATTGTTTTCACTCAATTAAGTAAAAACAGGTTTGGGTCATATTGACCCCAACGATGCAATAATACAATTTCAAAAAAAATAGACAGAAAATATATAAATAAAAGAAAATCCTTTTGAGAGAAATAACATATCACCCTCACTAACAAAGTCACGAAATGTCAGTAAAATATCTCTAAACTGCTCTTTTGTTTAAGAAGTTGAAAAGGGTTTCGGGTCATATTGACCCGAACAGAACAGCAGGGTAGGTTATCAGGGTAAGTTATCAGGTTAAGTTAAGTAATCATTGAGATTTACAGCAATAGTGACACCATATTTAATATTTTCGAAGTATCCTTAAGCTACAACATTAGAAAACTCTACTCTAAACTTTAATTAACATCCTCAAACAGAGTGTTGAAATTTTGAAGATTCCCATTGACGAAGGACTACACCGGAAGTCGGTCGGTATAGCGAAAGTTCTACATTACCCCAAATAAACAACACAGAAAACTCGTTCATATTTTCTTTTACAAAACAATAAGATTCTTTTGATCTATTTATGTAATGACTACAATTTTTTGAAATTTTACCAAGGAATATACTCTTCAATTTTGAATAGATGCGAGATGTTGAACCACATGCCTGCATCATTATTCCACTCTTCTACTCCAAATCACTGTCAGGAAGTTTCAGTTTCAGATTTCTCAAAATGTACGGGTGAGTGAGCGATTGGTGTTTTATTGCGTAAAATCTATTTTTAACTATACTGCACCAAACATTATGGTGTAGGCTAATATCTCATAAAATTTCATATCAGAATATTACATAAACGCAGAAGAAATAAAAAGGAATATTGGACATTAAATGAGGGGCCTCTCTGATATTGTTACTATACACGATTTAAAATTATGAATATTAAAATACACAAAATATGTTTAAATCAATATTTTTGATAATTTGCGGAGCAAACATAAAAATGATTCACAACATCGTTAGCAAGCGAACGTTAATGTTTAAAATTTTAATTAAAATATTGGATAAATGTCACTTTTTTCTTGCGGCTATGCTTGTTATTTATCCTTTTAACTACAGTGTTTGATACCTCATTCAGATTTGTTTAGTTAGTAGATTGTTGTTTCGTACGAGTGTCTTGGTACGTCTTCTATTGTTCGTAATCTATTAAATCATCTGAATAGGTAAAAATTGTGCGATCTAAAGACTGATGAGGTCATCTCGAAGCTACATCGAAGCTATTTTGGAAAGGTCCTATCATTTTCAAACAGTGCATATATTCAACAAAAGCAAATGAATTCTGTAGCAATTTGTTTTGTCAGACGCGATGCAGTCGTGTGTTCCGATAGTTTTATTCTCGAAAATTTTCAGAAGAACAATTGTGTTTTCTTTGTCGCTTTGAAAGAGAGGCGGAACGGGTTTCATATGGAGCCGCTGTTTCCTACAGTATTTCTGGTTTTCCCACAGATCGTGGGTGTAATATAAAAAAAATGTGTATTTAGAGTAGGAAAGAGATTCGTGTTTCTTATCATCAGTTTATTACCCTACTGTTGTCGCCTTTGAGTTTAATGCTCTTTACGTAATATTTTTTCTCGCTCACATAGATCGCATGCTTCCTCTCATCATCTGTCTCAGGCTCCGTTGAGTTCATGCTCTTATTTAATACTAGCAGCCTAAGGCGACCAGCTGGTTCACCTAACTTATTAGTAAAAATGATTCAGTTATATCAGTAAAATTTGAAATTAGCAAGTTGTTTTAATTAGTTGCTATTTTTTATATTTTATATCAATAATTTAGAATTAAAGCTATCCGATGAAGCAATTTCAATTGAAATTTCTGATCATAATAAACAGTTGGCCTTGAAGGATGATCGATAAAACTGAAGATTTGAACAAATGACTATTATAAACCAAGTGAAACGTTTAAAATCTTGATGTTAGATGCATTTTAGATGAAATAGTTCCAAAATCAAAAATGAAATTCAAGTGCATACAGAATAAAATAATAGATAGATCATTTTCAGTTACATCAATTCAAACTTCAAAGTTTGTCAGTAGGTAAATAAAATCTAATATTGACATAATTTAAATTAATGCAATTATCCGTGGTCACTTTTCAAATATAGCTTTGAACTTCTTGTAACATTATTGAAGCAATTTGAAATGAATTTTAATTTCAAGTAAATATGTTTCAAATAATGTAATTTCATGTCTGATAATTCAATAAAAATAAAATGAGGTATAATTTGAAATGAAAAAATCAATAAACCTGTAACTCAAGTAAATATTAGAGATTATTTAAAAGATAATTATGTGATATCAGAAAACATTTATCTGAGCAAAAAACTATTTTTTTTAATGTAATGTTCCATATTCTGTTCCGTTGTATTTCTGAATTCTAAGTGAGTTTGTTGAAATATTGCTTCGGCATACAATTAGAATCATTACTAAAAATTCTATAAAATATTGCAAAAGGGTTTTACGCACAAAATACATTTCAAATGCATTAAAATTTGAAATTCTTTGTTAAAATGTTTAAAATTCTCTATCCATAATTCATTAAAAATTTCATTAAAGCCAAAGATTTCGGAAAAAGGGAACGAGCTGCGAAATTTCCCCTCCCCGAACTTCCCGTTTACCCTCTATAACCTGTTTGATCCCCGCCCTTCCTCCTTACCTTTGGTCTCTCCCCCGGTCAGTTGAAAATACAAACAGTCTCCTTGACTGAACTTGACCGCAGTTCATGACAATTAAAAACCTTGTGAAATTGAACTTTACATTGGTATAAAAATCATTTAGATGCAATAATTTTTTCTGAAGTTGTTGACGGAAATAAAGGCCAAACACGTCGAAATTTGGCTTAATTTATAAAGCATTAAAATTTGAATAAAAAATTGAAAAGAAATGCCTCCGAGGTGCACATTCTCACCCTCTAAATTATACCTGTACCAAATTTGGTAGTTCTAGGTTCAACTGTCTGTCCTGTAGACCGCCAACAGTCACACAGATTTTCTCTTTTATTAGTAGTAGAGATTCTCGTTCTCATTGAACACGTGATTTCCCGGAACGGGTGTGGAACACGCACATTTAAGAGCAAAGAAAGACAAAAATTACGAAGTGAAACATTTTACGATTCCTTACACTTTTAGGACCGTCGTTGCGTCCTGTTAGACTTCGTGATCGTCGAGCGGTAACTGAATTGTGCTTGGCATTTTATTTTCGTGCTCCTTTTACTTATTATTTGTCTTGTGCTTAGCTTCTCTTTTTTTATCTGATAATT
Source organism: Araneus ventricosus (assembly GCA_013235015.1). Taxonomy (NCBI): domain Eukaryota; kingdom Metazoa; phylum Arthropoda; class Arachnida; order Araneae; family Araneidae; genus Araneus; species Araneus ventricosus. Next base: position 59,491 of record BGPR01001354.1, on the reverse strand, counting down.
TAAAAACACAAATTTCCACACGCGCAGTTTCAGAAAAGTAAAGCTTGTAACGCTAGTATTCTGGAGTTAAATTGACATCATATCTTCCTCTACTATCTTTTAAAATCAAAACATATATTCAGAACTTACAGACAAGTTGCTATGAAAAATATCAGTGACTTGATATGGTAAAGAATTAAATTGGCGTGGATATTGTTGGATTTTCCCACATTTTGGTAAAAACTGAAATATTCTTAAAGTGTTTTCAATAAGTCAGATGACGAAAAAGGCTACTTTCTCATATTCCTCCACTATCAAGCGCGTTTTGTGTTTGACTTAGTCGTTTAGTTAACAGAATCGTATATGTATTTTGGACCTCTTCTCTTTGGTGGAATGATAAAAAATTTTGATAGAGACACTATATAATGTTAAAACAACATATCAATTTTCAGATACCCATATCGTTGAACTTTTGAGTAATCGTGCTCACACTACATGGCTAGACAAACTGACAAACAGACAGATTTGGTGCAAACTTTAACACATATCAACACATTTGGTGGTAAATGTTTGGTGTTCGTCGTTTAGCGAAGAGAATTGGGTTTGAATTAGTTTTTCTTGCATAATGAATTTTTTTGAAATTAAACTTGAAATTTCGATTTTCTAACATTTCCATGAATAACAAAACGCAAAACTATTTTAAAGTTGATTGCCTTTGATGAAAAGTTGTTTCAAGTTAAAGAAATAGGCTTCATTTAAACGTTTCAGGATTTAATTATTTTCTCAAGCTTAAAATAGTTAACATAAAAATAGATTCTTTTGAATATATTAATTTATTTTTTTATTAATAACATTCATTAAGTTTATATTATATCTCAACTTTAGCATGTTTCATGAAATTTTATTCTGTGAAAATTGTTTCACTCTGAAAAGTGATTTATCTTCACACATTTTAAAGTATGTATCTACAGCAAAAAATGCACTTCTTATTTTAGAAAGTGAACAGAAATGGGAGAAACGCAAAAAGTTTTCTTAATTTTTATGTAATTCCAATTCTAATAAAAATTTCAAAATAAGCTCTACGATGTGCACATTCCCACACTCCAAAGTATGCTTATGCCATATTTTGTAACTTAAGTCCAGCAGTCTGCCCTTTTGAGCGCCAACGCATAAATGCTCTCTTATTATTATTAAAAATATAAATCAGTTTCTGTCTGTCAGCATGTGTTCTTCATACAATTTTATTTGTTCAATTATCTTTTGTCTAACGTTGATGAAATTTAATCGTGTGTTCGCCAGAAGGAGAGAAAAATCACAGTCAGTTTTTCAAAGTCGAAAATTCAATTTAAATTTCCGTTAGTTAAAAATTAAGCAAAGATTTATTTTTCCCCGTAATATCTTTAAAAAACCTAATCGCACAAAATAGTACTAACTGTCAATAATATTTTTAATAGTACTAACTGTTACTTGTACTACTGTAACGATTATTGACTGTTCCCATTTTTTCATTGTTTAAGCAAATTTGTAAAAATTGATTTTTTTATGATTCACAACAATGCTTTCCATTTATGTAATGAAAATGAAATTTCACTTCATCGTTTCGTCGAATATTTTAACTACATTGTCCTTTTCAAATGTAAAAACTATGATTAACCAACTTTAGTACAATAAAAAATACATCAACTCCAAAGTAAATTTTCATTTACTCGCAGTTTGATGTTATACACTTCTTAAAATATGTTTCCTACTCACTATCATTGAAGGATGTGTTATTTCAATTTAATGTTTTGTTCAGTGAAATATTTTCTCACATCAGCGAAAATGTATATAAAATGTGTATTGGAAGACAGCCTCATACTTTAGAAAAAATTTAGACTTTGCTTCACCAAGAGCGATAGTAAATGACTTTTTATGTCTCTTGTAAAATTAGTATTTGTGACTTCCATTCTGCAATTATGGATTCAAATGTATTTTACAAACTCATCTGCATCCAGTAACTCATCTTTTCGGCAGTCCGTCCATTGACGTATCGTCTACGTAAGCGTCTTTAAAGCCTCCCTCTAAGCACATTGATCAGAAAGTCCACTAAGGCCGTTGCCAGGGTCTCCCGCCCCGCGCATCGGGGCCATGGGCATAAAAGCTCCCTTTTCTCCCGGGAGGGTTTAAGGAGGAGATGGAGGGAATTCGTACATCCTCAGGAAGTTTTGAGCTGTGTGGGAGGGTGGGCCGAAAAATTCGAATTTTGGATTATGGAATTCTAATAGCCCGGGAAAGTTGCATCATTTTACAAAAAATAATAAAAAGTAGCAGAAAGGACAATCGTTTTATAATCGCGGGAAAATGGTCTATCAGTCCAGCATAATTAAATGTAAAAAATTTTAACCAGATCGGTTAATAACTTTTGCCTCCTCAAGACGGTTAATTTTTTTTTACAGTTTAAAAAAAATGTTTTCCGTGTGTTACTTATTTATTAAATAATTTTATCGCGGATATATATTTGTTGGACTTATGTTTAAAAATATTGCTTTAAAATGAACTGCGGGCAACACTGGACCCTGTTTCTTCTTCACAATGCAATTATTGTATCATTCGCGGCAATACTGGACTTTGCAGTTCGCAGATGAGAACTCGTCTTCCTGCAACTGCTACGGTCTGCAATAGGTATAATGTTTCCGATAGAGCAGCTGCTGCTATTACTTCAGTGGTTTTGCAAGACTTTAGCGTTATATCTGAGGTGGATGCATCTCATGTGGTGGATAAAAAAAGTGAGAAGGGAGAGATCGTTGAAGAGATCTGAACTTCAGATCCACAGCAATGAAAATTGGCTTACTTCCAGAGATGATTCATTTGCAATTTTCTTCCAAAATCGTAAATACAAGGCACTTTGCCAAACAAAGGAATGTAATAAATATTACGAAAAAGAAATTGTAGAGGAACATTTAACAATTGTAATAGAACCAGGATCGCAATAATTTGACCACGTAACTCACACATCTGGTTCGGCGCTTTGTATCAGCACAAATATCATAAACTGTTTAATGAAAAAGAAAGTTAACGCTAAACACATTATAGCAGTAGGATGTGGTGGCACCATAGTAAATACAGGGCGCAAATGCGGTGTCACTGGGTTTCTTGAGGAAGAACTTAAAAAATCTTTACAGTTGTCAGTATGTCTTTTACATTTCAACGAGCTCCCTCTAAGACATGTATTTGAATACCTGGTAGGCGAGACAACCGGTCCCCGCAAATATTATGGACCGATAGGAAAAAGTCTCGTGAACTGTTACAACTTGGCAGTAGCAAACTTCAAGCCAGTTTATTGTAACCTGTACGTAGTAACGGCCAAATATTTGAGCAAAGATCAGAAGTATCTATTCGATATATCCTATCAAGTTTTAATCGGCGCACAGTGGGATATTTGACGTTTCTGGGCGGCCAAAAGTCGATTTTATAAACTACAGCGCAGGATCGAATGGATTTATACATTATAAAGCTGAATCACTGGGGAATCACGTGATACCAATTTAATTCAATTAACTGACCTTGACCTCTGTATTATTAGCTCAAAATGGAGTGTTATATGAAGTGTATCCTGCGTCAAATGGTTGTTGCTTCAAACGTTCCATTTTCGAATGTGAATACCTTTATTTCTAGAAGTAATTAAAATCTAACAGTTATGGATAATGATAAGTTCATATTTTTTATGGATTTGAATTGTTAAAAAATTAGTTTTAATAATTGCAAAAGTAATTTAAAATAACGCATTTTTTTTCAAAAAATGTTTTTGCATGTTGCGATATATCGAACTTTTAGTTATATTTCCAAATATTTGCACGCTAAATTTTTTTATCAATAAGTTTAGACCTTTATGTTTGTGTTTTTGATTAAATTGGCCCCTGATTTGCCAAACTTTTGAAATGAAGGAATTTCAAACATTGCTATTCTAAATTTTCCAGTAGGCATTCCAGTTATTTCGCTTTTAATCTCTTATTTATGATATGAATTGCAATTTAAAGAAAATTGTTATGTATATTTTCAAAACGATCATATGTGAGTAATTTTCAGACATTTTGATTGGAATAAAAGTTATATCAATTATAATATTACTTAAAACATTGTGTTCATTCCATTTTATCTCTTTTTTAGAATTTTCAAAAAATACTGAAATTGTTCTTCGTAAACATTTAGTTAACTAGAAAGGAGTCGATTGAAAGTTGCTTATGTTTCTGTAAAAAATTACCACACACACGCGCTTAAAAGAGACTTTATTGATGTTACTGCCAATGGAATTTTCTGAAGTTCTTGATGAAGATGACTCCGATCTTGAAGAAACAGATAAAGACATCACTGATTTATCATCCGACGAAGAAATCGCACCTTGCTCATGAATTATTAACTAGTTTTTTATACTATTATTCAATTATTTTTATCATTTTTATTCAATTGCATTTATTCAATTATTTGTTATTTTTTCCAATTTCTTTTTTGTAAATGTAATTTATGTAATATTATTAATTTTGTTCAATGTACAAGGTAGAATCATCAGATAACCGGGTCTATTTAGAGGCCTCTGGTGAGGACTACATTCAGAATATCAAGATCATATATTTCATTAAAAGCAATAAAAAATTAAGGTGTTGCCATTGAAGAAATAGAATATTTTTAACTGTAACCGAAAACATAAGAGATGGTACATTCTATACGTATAAAATCGCAAGCGCATATCCCATAATACTTAGATACAAAATCTTTTCTTTATACTCTAAATAGGCCAAGTTATTTTATGACCTTCCTGTATATAACTATGAAGTTATAAAATATCAATTATTTTTAAGTTATAAAGCAATATTTTCTACAAAAGTTCATCAATTTACTAATTAATACGTTGAAATTAGTTTAAAACAGAATAATAATTTTGGCCGCCCAGATTCGTCAAATATCCAATTGTGCGACGTTTGTTCTTCTGATCTGTCCCTACGTGACTCAAGGCCCAATTCTCACGCAAGATGGTTACGACTGCTAATAGAATCTAAAGATAATACGTTGGGACAGAAGAACATTCTTGTGAGCTGATTCAACTAGTGTACTACATTATGCGGGTATACTGCATCACATGGTTCAGTATCAAAATCATTCCTGTACAAGTGGATCAAAACATTTGTGGAACGTAATAAAAAACTCGAGGTATTTATCAGACGATCTGAAAAAGGTTGTGGATCCTGTAATTTCTTGCAACACTTTTATGGCACATCTCTGCTGAGCATGTTGGCGGACGAGAGACGACACATTCGAGAACTTGCTGTTCGCCGGATTCTCAAAGCAAAAGGATCTTCTTCCACGGTTAAACTTCGTCGCTTTGTTGTCCCCAAACTAAAATTTAAAGCCAATCAGCACATCAACATGATTGACTGGTTTAAGTGTGATGTTACTGAGCCACCAATTACAGATCATCTTGCAGTAGAAGAACAAAAGTCTATTGCTGAGAATGCATCTATAAAGGACCGACAAATCTACAAATTTCCATGCCACTCCCAATCGGTAGAGAGTGGTATAAAACTTGTGACTGAAGCCGCAGGTACGGTTTGTGCATAACACAACAAGGATGGTTTTATTAGAAATACCATCGCGTCATGGGCATGCCTTCATTTGAGCACAAGACTAATTACAAGATAAAGTAATTTACTGCATGAAGGCTTTAAACAGCTGATAATATATTAATGAATAATGAACAATCAACAATGTAAGTGCTTGACTAAATGTAGTTTTGTATTAATAAAAAAGTTGTATCGTATCAAAATATCATGTTTTGAGGTTTTTTGAAAATCTTTGGCCATCTTGAGAGGTCCAAAAGTTATTAACCAATCTAATTAAATTTTTTTCAGTTAATTATGATGGACTGTCAGACCATTTGCCGCTATTAGAAAACGATAGTCCTTTTTCCTAATTTTTATTATTTTTAGCAAAAAATGGCCGTTTTTGGCAGTTTTTCGAAACTTTGGCTGTCTTGAGGAGGCAAAAGAAATAAATGCATGAAAATTAAATTTCGCGCAGTTACTATTGGCGGGATAATGCAACTTTGGCGCACTATTAGAATTCCATAATCCAAAATTCGATTTGTTTCGGCCCACCTTAACATGGAGGTTTGATTTGTAAATAAACCGATCGTTGCCATCAAAAACAAAGTTAATCTCTTTTTTGCGCTACGTAAAATAGCGTTTTATATATAGAGATATTTGTCGGGAATTTCATGCTCTTTAATTAGTAATTTGATTTATGTAATGTGACGTATGTATGATTCACGTGTAATTTAAAAATTGAATTGTTTTCGAGATATTTAAGAAGCACTAAAAGAGGGGGGATGAAATCATATAAGCCGGCACTAGCTCCCCCAGGTCCGTATACTTTTTGTTTGTTCAACAGGAGCCTCTCTAACATATGTACCAATTTTATTTATCAGCTTCGTTATTTTGATTCTAAATATTTTTTGATAACATACATTCGAATTTAAAGTGTTCATATTCCACATTTGTTTTTAAATTTGCATTCCCATATTTCTATGAAAAACATAAATTTTTATGTTTATTTATAATGATATCTTTAAATCTGTTTGATTAATTTTAAATTTTCTATTTTTTCAGGTTGAATTTTGCACATTTTTGCGGTGTGCTGCTATCTTTTTATTTGTCAAAACCCACCAAGGCCTTTTAGTTCACTGAAAAGTCTAGCACTAAGAACAAGATCTTCCACCATATTTAAAAGTAACTAAATGCGTACAAAAATAGTGCGAAAGAGATGTATGGGATGTAAATGATGGTGCACACCAAACTTTGACTATTGCTAGATCGATGCATGCCACAGTTGGCAAGAAGATGGCTTCCCTAAACAATGGTGCCGTCTATATGTCTCAGTGGGACATGGTTCTGGGTCAATAGGCTTTTGTGGGACCAATAGTTCTGTGTACATCACTTGTCGGTCTACATGGATGGACCAATGACGATTTCGACGCAATTCTTCATTTATGGCGAACAATTGGCTCCTTATTTGGAATATAAGGCAAGTACAATCTGTGCCAAGGTAGTTATAATAAAGTTCTCACAGCTTGGAAAAACGTGCTTCATAAAGAATACAAATCAGAGGTAGAGAAAGCAGATCCAATTTCTGTTACCCTGGCAAAGAATGCAACGGAAGAAATGGGTATGGTAGAACCTTTATACACATGGCCAGCTTTGGCGACTTACATTTACTAATTAGTTGGTCTTCCATGTCCAGTTTAAATGGATATTTTCGATAACATTTGCTACAGTTTAATCCATTTCATGATGACTTTCTCGATCAAGTTTGACAGAGTCAGATTTTGTGTGAACAAATGGACTCGGTGGAAAATAAAGGCTGCTGAAAGGAAAGATTTACAGTTTATGGAAAAGAAAGACGTTCAGTTACTGCTGGAGCAATATTATTAGGTTGAAGAACTATGATATTAATGGATATAATTGGACATTCTCACCAAAGTGTTGCACTTTACGTTGATACTTTCGGTAATATATGCACTCAGTAAAGCAATATAACATCTCATTTTCACTGTTTTATTTAACCTTAAGGAAATAAAAATGCAATTAAAGACCAACTGGAACATTTTCCCCCTTGAGCGTTTTGTATACTTCCATAATATGGTACACTTCGTGTATTATAATACTTCGATGTATAGTGAAAAGAATCGCGTGATGCATTTTGGAACAGAACCTGATACCTTTAATGTATTTGGTCCAAAATTTGGAACAGATCTACACTTTTAGTCTCAAGGACGCATCTATCTCACTGGTTGCGTTTCTGAGTTATCGTTTTCACACAAGCCAGTAGACAGGCCGACTAGGAGTATAGTGGAGCCGGAAGGCACCAGAACGCTGCTCCGTCAATGCTTTTCCCCCAGAAAATAAATAAGAGATAGAAAACACTATGGCCGCCCTTCTAGGAGGACGCCCCTTTTTTTGTCTTGACCTAATTGGATCGGCAATTTTTCTAGTCCATCTACTAACGGCAATTTTACATAATTTTTAAGCAGATTGAAACGAATTTTGGAATGAATATTTTTTGAATTAGGGGATAACAGTCTTCTTTGCTAAAAATCCCTAAACCTCGTATATCTCAGAGATACAATTCAAGAATCAAGAATCAAATAAGAAATATTTAAAAAACCTCCTTGAAACAGAGCTATCTTTTTTAGTGAGGTTAGAACGTTTCGGCATTGCTTAATTTACAACTACACCACTGAGGGCGACAAGCTGTAAACCTTTTGAAAAATATCGTCCAAATTTTGTTACAGATCTACAATCAGAAGCAGCTTGTTGATATGGACTGCGGAAGTGCAGTACCTCTATCATTTTTCAGAGCATAAAAATAATTATTACATATTTGGTTTTGCATGGAATATCTAAATCCATCAATCATCTATCTAAAATCATTTTATGATGCTTTTCTTCTTCGACTGAATAGCAGAAAATCAAAAGGTTGCGCGACCGAATTTTCCCTATTTGTTGATGCTCAGAGAGGTTTTATCCCTTCCGAGGACTGTGAATTCCCTTTGTCCCATTTTCTTCTGCTTCAGAAGGAGCATTTACAATGCAATTTCAGTCTGTATTTTTTCCCAGTGAGGTAAGTTAGAAGGGAACAGGAAAAGCCACAGCATCGGTGATGGGGAGATGGTGTTTTAAAACTTTCTTTCACTGCGGGAAAGTGTTTCGTGAGATGAAATTTGAAAACGAATAGTTTTGAAATTAAATACTAAAGGAAATGACTGGAGATTAGTGAGATAAATAAAATATTTTTTAAAAAACTATTATAGATAAATAAGAATTAATTTTTTTGAATTTTAAATTATTTTTTCGACAGCTTTTTCTTACAAATGTTGAAAACTCAGAAAGCAGATACTTGAAAAATTTCACCAAATTCCAATATTAATGTAGACGATTCTATTTAAGGTCGTAAAGAAGAAGTTCTGACCAAGAAAAAATACGTACAGCTTCAAGGAAAAAAACAACTTTAAGAATGTCAATATAATAGTTCTAAGGCCACCTGTTGCGTTCTCAACTCAAAATGAAAAAAATGAAAATAAAATGAAGGACGTTTGAACAGAGGCTTAGAGATCAGTGAGATATAGATTCCTCCTGCCACCACTCATAGAGGGAGTTACGGTGACAAGACATTAGTGTGTTCATGTAACTCTTTAACGCGAATTATGATGAAGAAACGAAAAAATAATAGCATAATCCGAGCACTATTCATCCTTTCTAAGCCTTTGCTGATGATTGCTGGCGCAGAAAGCCGCATTTTGTCCTGAGCCACTTACCCATCCTACTCCACTGAGCTAAATATAATGTACCAGAGAACCAGTAAGTATATTCAGATTGAAAAGCATTTCAGAAGACACATACACTCTGTCCCAAAAGTTTATAGAATCTTGTATTTTGCCTATATTTTTTGTTGTATATGATATATTTCGATGTACCTTACTGTATAGATATGTTATGTCTATTAAATTGTAAAAACAGCAGTTCTACCCCGTATATTTAATGCTAATTTTTAAATCGTAGAATAAACTGAAATAACCTATCCCAAAAGTTTATAGACAAATGCAATTTTATGCAAATATGGTATCGGTAATTATGACATCGATCTGGAGCCTAATAAATACGTTGCAAGAAAAGGAAAGCGTTCGTTTGTTCTGCGTTTCAAGATGCCTAAAGCGTAGCAGCTCTCTAATGAAGAAGTGAGTAAATTTCTGCATTTGAAATTGATCTGTCTGACTGTTAAGGAAATATTGAAACTTTTAAATAGTTCTAAAAGCATGATTTATCGTGTATTAACCCGTAAGACGCCATATGAGCCAAAACCTCGTTCGGGAAGACCACGTGTGACGCATATTCGCAGTGATAGACGGGTACAAAGAATGGTTTTCAAGTCAGAAAATGTCGGTTCGCTAAATTACTGGGGCTTCCCGGTTGCAAATCTCCAAGAACACTGTTCATAGATGAATTATAGAATCTGGTTATATGATCCACGCAAAAATGGCTCGCCGATTACCACTCTCAAAGCTTCACATTAGTAAGAGATTACAATGGGCTCGTAATCATATGTCATATGGTGATAAATGGATGGCTGTCCTTTTCAGTGATGAAAAAAATGGAGCCTCGATGGACCTGACGGGAATATAAAATATTAACATGATTTACGAAAAGAGCCCAGGAGCTTTTTCAGTAGGCAAAGTGGTGGTGGATCTGTGATGGTGTGGGTGGCTTTCAGTTTCATCGGTCAAGTGGGTTTGGCCTTTTCAGATGACCGACAGAATTTTCCTAAATACGTAGAAGCCCTAGAAAATCATCTTATGCCATTTGCAGAAAACATAGGGGGACGAAATTGATAATATCAGCTAGATGATGCTCCCATCCATGCCTCCAATGCTACGAAAAATTATTTAAACTCGAAAAGTGCTACTGTTCTTGAGTGGCCACCGATGAGTCCTGATCTAAACCCAATTGAAAATGTGTGGGGCATTATATCTCGGAAGGTATATGAGAATGGAGGGCAATTTTATTCAGTGAATGCCATGAAGACAGCCATTGAAAGTGTATGGTACACTTGGAACCAGAGATATTACAAACTTTAATTATGTCGATGGAAAAACGTGTATACAATGTCATACTGAGAAATGGAAAGACTTTAAACTATTAAGAATATTGTTTTGAGCACCTTATGTTGAAATGTCATATATTCTATAAACTTTTGGGACACCTAATATTTCTATTTTGCTATATCATTGAAATAAAAATTGTTATTTTTTCTAAATATTTCGTTGAATGCAAGTCGCATATGGTTTGAATAAACATATTTGTAATTGTTGTTTGTATGCCTTTCCGTTTTGCTAAAACATATGTTTTACTAGATTCTATAAACTTTTGGGACAGAGTGTATAGATAGATATACCATAAAATAATAATTTTCTTTCTTTCTCGAATTTGTAGGACACAGATAGAGTATTGTCAAAATGTTCGACCTCGATGCTTTTAGAAATATCTTTATTTTAGAACTCCCGGAATCAGCTTCTCTCCCTCCCCGCAAAAACTTGGAATTATGTTTGTTTGTCCATGTGTATATGAACATGATGGTTTAAAAACATATCCAGTTCTAGGAATGAAATTCGTTACGAGGTCTTAACACCAAAATTGTAAATCCTGTATAAAAATTTTGGAAGAAATCCATCAAACGCAGTTATGCCTGTCAGTCCATCCATGTGCATCTTTGTGTAATTTGATACTCATACGAATTAAGGTATCCGAACACGTTGAAAAGTCGATTTTCGGCCAAGATTCCCATTTTAGGTAGATTCCCATTTTAGGTAGATTCCTTATAGGAACTCTACCTATTGCAATGGTTCTCATGACACGACATTCGGAAAATTTCTGCATATCTTCACCGATCATGACCCCTAGAACCCAAAACCACCCTTCGTTAAAATGTTTATATATATATATATATATATATGTATAACGCTTTTTCCCATGTTATCTTGTGAACACGATAACTGGAGTACTTTTGACGTAAATTTAACCAGCTTGGGATATGTTGTAAAGATACTGAAAATCTCGGTCGAGTTCGTAGATGGGCTATCCATCTAGCTCAAAGGGGGTGGAAATGGTGGGGGGTGGAAATTTTCATTTTCCCATAATTCCTTTACAATTGAAAATAGAAAGAAAATTCAAATTAGGCGAATTATTGCCTTATCAAAACGAACAATTTTTGCATTTAAACTTTTTCGATAGCTACAATTGCTTAGAAGTTATGAGCTGAAAAGTGATTTTCCCACCCTTCCCCTCCTCTCCCCCTAACTTAAAATACATTTTATCCTATGCATGTTACCCCTCGTTGGAAAGCTCTCATCATTTGCAGTTTCTTCCACCCTCCTTCATTCTTGTAGCTCCAATACTTATGAGAATAGAGGGCAAAATGTTCTTTTCCTTATTATTAGTAGAGAAGTATATGCACAACGCTTTGGCCCGTGTTATTTTGAAAACACGATAACTAGAGTAATTTTGATTAGATATTAACTGGCGACGGATATGTTGTAAGGAGGGTGAAAATCTCAGCCGAGTTCGCAGATGGGCTAACCAGCTCAAAGGGGGGTGGAAATGGTGGGGGACTGAAAATTTCATATTCCCATATTTCCCTTACGATTCAAGATAGAAAGAAAATTCAAATTAGGCGAATTATTGCCTTATCACAACAAACAACTTTTGTATTGAAACTTTTTTAATAGCCACAATTTCTTAGAAGTTATGAGCTAAAAAGCCATTTTCAATCCCCTCCCCAACTTATCATTTCCCCATAGCTCTGTTACGACCAAAGATAGAAAAAAAAAATTCAATTAGGCGAATTATCACCTTATGATAACGAACAACTTTTATACTAAAAGTTTTTTGTCTGCTAGAATTGCTTATAAGTTATGAGCTGGAAAAGCGATATCTGGCCACTTCCCCAATTTATCATTTCCCCATAGCTTCGTTAAGATTGAAGATAGAAAGAAAATTTCAATTAGGGCAATTATCACCATATCATAACAAACTACTTTTATATTGAAAGTTTTTTGACAGCAAGAATTATTTAGAAGTTATGAGTTCCATCAACCGCATTCACCTTCACTTTTTATACGGTATAATATATAATTAATTTATGACTAATTAATTTATAGTTAATATCTTTGTTAAATTTTGTTAATTATAACCGTTAATTGATATACCTGGCTTTGCTCCGGATTAAAATGTTTTCATGTCTAATATTTTTAATGTAAAAATTACTATTGTATAAATATTATAATACACAAATTACTTTTCTGATCTAAAACGCTTTTAATTAAAATGAGAATATCAATTGAACCAGACAATTTTGAAAAATACCTTACCTTTTCTTCATACCTTATTATTTGTTATATAGGTACTTCAAATTTTGTTAACAATTACTAAAGTCAATGAAAGGGTTTAATGAATATTTTGAAACAATTAAATTAACTATTTAATTATTCATTAATTTAAAGCGTGAAAATAAATCAATAGCTGGTCCCGATATAAATTGTTAAATCGTCTACTTTTAAAATTTTCTTTTAGCATTCTTCCTTCTCGAAACAGTTCTTCGTATTATTTTTGATCAACAAGAATATTGTTACGAATTCAGTTTAAAATTAATTTTGAAAAAAATATTAAAATGAGAGAAACATATTTATGGAAATGAAAGACACTGCGGAAAAACGCCTTGCTTAATTTTTAATTAAGTGAAATTTTAAGCATCTTTTAGGCTTTGAAAAGTTGAAGGTGACCTTTCTCTTTTCTTAAATAAAAAGTTTGAAAAGTTTGATTCAAATCAGTCCAGTGGTTTAGGAGGAGATGTGGAACATACATACATAGCCACAGTGACTTTTATTTAAATTAATATAATTATTAGATAATTATAAGATAAATATTGCTGGCATATAGTATAAGCCATAATAAAGGTTTTAGTGGAGTTTTGTAACAATTAATTTCTTAACTTTAATTAAGTAGATAGTTAATTTTAATTAATCAAATAGTTTTAATAGTTAATTTGATAATAGGTTTTTTTGACAGAATACTTTAATTTGATATTTAACTAAACATGGCGGGACCATGATTTGTTTAATAAAATCAATATAAAGTAGCCAAAAATAAGAGTAATTAAATAAGAGTTCCCTTTATCCTTTTTGCTATTGAAAAATATCTGCTTAACTTTAAAATTGTTTGGGATTTTCCGCCTGAGTATTTGGTTTTAACCGTCCATGGAGATTTAAATTCGCTGTTCAAATTGGCTGCATTTATATCCTATGCTTTAAAAACACGTATTCAATTTGCCACTCACAATGTTTAATAATTTTTATTCTCTTATATGTTAAGAATTTAGTGACTATTATCTCTGTAACCAGGGATAAGAGATAATAGTAACCACTATTATCTCTTAACTCTCTAAATGAGCCCATTTTAGTAGTGTTTAAGTGTATTATGTCATGTGGTTTTACCATATGACAAAGTAATGTTCGCACAATTATATTATAACCAAGATTAAATAAATTAATTTTTAAATCTAGAGTCCTTCTTCATTCGTGCCAAGAGTCAATTTCTTGTTACTGTTTCAGATAGGCTGGCTTAATGTTATCTAGGAGATATTTGCACTGCTGAGATGCTTATTTCTTTATGATTCCTACCTGTTGAATGATTATGTGTTGAAACATAAAAAAATTGACCAATGTACTGACCGATAAATCTATCATAACTTTTTGGAATGAAAAATGGAATGATAAAACCTTGATATAGCAAAAACTCAAATGACATGAAAACACACAGAATCACAGCGTAGATACTGCAATGTGTAGAAACAATAAAGTCATTGGCTATGTCTGTATTGATCAATATGTAATATTTTATGACTTTTGTAACATTAACGTAAAGGAATCTACCTTTACCTTCAAGCTTGCCGAAAAGGGATTTTTTTAATTTTTGATGAGTTGGATAGGTCATTCATTTACCTTTCTAAAACATATTTACTTTTGTCGATACGTTAATTAGAAGATGAGATATTAATTGTTTTATAACAAACCGAAAACCGGAAGTGGGCGTTTAATTAACCGGAAGTTGCCATTTAAAGAACAGAATCCTGTCAAAAATTCTTTTAAACTGCATTTTTTCAAATTAATATGATGTTAGTATATTTTTAGGAATTTTTTTTAAAGTTTAGATATTTAATTTAAGCGCGTGGCAAAACTAAAATTTGATTTTTCTCAAAACTAGATGTTATGCATAATTTTCACACTTCAAACATGACAACTCAAGATATTATCATTCGATTGTTCTGAAATTTTGTGAACACTTTCTTCAAATGTGTCTCTAGTGATTGTATTAGAATAATGTATATTGTAACAATATTTTTTTAATTATGGTCTTGAATCTGAAAAATGACATGGAAAATTTGCTAAAAATCTTATATTGATTGTTCGATTAGCTCTAAAATGTTTATTTATACAAAGAATGTTAAGATTTTAGTATAAGCACTAGTCCATAGTAAGTAGTTTATTTTAGTATTAGTTTTATTTGAATTATTGCAAAAGTTTGACCTCTAGCATTTTTGAAGTTTTTGGGAATTTCCTCTAAAAAGCAGCAGAAATTCAAGAGTTTTGTAAATTTATAATACTTTATACTCAAAAATCATACTCTAATATTAATCTTTATTAAATTGGAATCTAAAAAACATATTTTGGTGTTTCTATTTCACAATTTTAAAAAAAAAGTGCTCCAAACGTGTTCGGATACCTTAAGGAAAAAGTCATTGATCTTTACTCTCGAAATAAAACCAGAGGAATAGTTTTCATTTTAAGTATTTTTATTAATGCCAATTAACCCTTTGAACGGCTCAAATATTTCAGCTGAATGCTTTGAAAACGGACCCTCTGTAGCTTGATGGTGCACGCAAATTGTTCCAAAATTTACTCACGGACCGCGTGAATAACGGCAGAGCAAGTTTTCCTTACCCCTCTGAATATTATTCCGTATAAAATCAGGGTATCATCTTCCCCACTGCCCCGTGGCATATTAAGAGGGGTTGGACCATTCAAACTCATAAATCAGTCTACTGATAGTAATTGTTGTCTTGTGGCTTTTCAACTAAGAACTTACTCGTCGACTTGAAAACGATTCCGTTTCAGTCTGAAGCTTTTAGAGAGTGTAGAATTTTTCATATTCTTATTTTTAATAAAT
>BGPR01001354.1:0-42826 GCA_013235015.1 Araneus ventricosus | reverse complement strand
CCATAGCTTCGTTAAGATTGAAGATAGAAAGAAAATTTCAATTAGGGCAATTATCACCATATCATAACAAACTACTTTTATATTGAAAGTTTTTTGACAGCAAGAATTATTTAGAAGTTATGAGTTCCATCAACCGCATTCACCTTCACTTTTTATACGGTATAATATATAATTAATTTATGACTAATTAATTTATAGTTAATATCTTTGTTAAATTTTGTTAATTATAACCGTTAATTGATATACCTGGCTTTGCTCCGGATTAAAATGTTTTCATGTCTAATATTTTTAATGTAAAAATTACTATTGTATAAATATTATAATACACAAATTACTTTTCTGATCTAAAACGCTTTTAATTAAAATGAGAATATCAATTGAACCAGACAATTTTGAAAAATACCTTACCTTTTCTTCATACCTTATTATTTGTTATATAGGTACTTCAAATTTTGTTAACAATTACTAAAGTCAATGAAAGGGTTTAATGAATATTTTGAAACAATTAAATTAACTATTTAATTATTCATTAATTTAAAGCGTGAAAATAAATCAATAGCTGGTCCCGATATAAATTGTTAAATCGTCTACTTTTAAAATTTTCTTTTAGCATTCTTCCTTCTCGAAACAGTTCTTCGTATTATTTTTGATCAACAAGAATATTGTTACGAATTCAGTTTAAAATTAATTTTGAAAAAAATATTAAAATGAGAGAAACATATTTATGGAAATGAAAGACACTGCGGAAAAACGCCTTGCTTAATTTTTAATTAAGTGAAATTTTAAGCATCTTTTAGGCTTTGAAAAGTTGAAGGTGACCTTTCTCTTTTCTTAAATAAAAAGTTTGAAAAGTTTGATTGAAATCAGTCCAGTGGTTTAGGAGGAGATGTGGAACATACATACATAGCCACAGTGACTTTTATTTAAATTAATATAATTATTAGATAATTATAAGATAATTATTGCTGGCATATAGTATAAGCCATAATAAAGGTTTTAGTGGAGTTTTGTAACAATTAATTTCTTAACTTTAATTAAGTAGATAGTTAATTTTAATTAATCAAATAGTTTTAATAGTTAATTTGATAATAGGTTTTTTTGACAGAATACTTTAATTTGATATTTAACTAAACATGGCGGGACCATGATTTGTTTAATAAAATCAATATAAAGTAGCCAAAAATAAGAGTAATTAAATAAGAGTTCCCTTTATCCTTTTTGCTATTGAAAAATATCTGCTTAACTTTAAAATTGTTTGGGATTTTCCGCCTGAGTATTTGGTTTTAACCGTCCATGGAGATTTAAATTCGCTGTTCAAATTGGCTGCATTTATATCCTATGCTTTAAAAACACGTATTCAATTTGCCACTCACAATGTTTAATAATTTTTATTCTCTTATATGTTAAGAATTTAGTGACTATTATCTCTGTAACCAGGGATAAGAGATAATAGTAACCACTATTATCTCTTAACTCTCTAAATGAGCCCATTTTAGTAGTGTTTAAGTGTATCATGTCATGTGGTTTTACCATATGACAAAGTAATGTTCGCACAATTATATTATAACCAAGATTAAATAAATTAATTTTTAAATCTAGAGTCCTTCTTCATTCGTGCCAAGAGTCAATTTCTTGTTACTGTTTCAGATAGGCTGGCTTAATGTTATCTAGGAGATATTTGCACTGCTGAGATGCTTATTTCTTTATGATTCCTACCTGTTGAATGATTATGTGTTGAAACATAAAAAAATTGACCAATGTACTGACCGATAAATCTATCATAACTTTTTGGAATGAAAAATGGAATGATAAAACCTTGATATAGCAAAAACTCAAATGACATGAAAACACACAGAATCACAGCGTAGATACTGCAATGTGTAGAAACAATAAAGTCATTGGCTATGTCTGTATTGATCAATATGTAATATTTTATGACTTTTGTAACATTAACGTAAAGGAATCTACCTTTACCTTCAAGCTTGCCGAAAAGGGATTTTTTTAATTTTTGATGAGTTGGATAGGTCATTCATTTACCTTTCTAAAACATATTTACTTTTGTCGATACGTTAATTAGAAGATGAGATATTAATTGTTTTATAACAAACCGAAAACCGGAAGTGGGCGTTTAATTAACCGGAAGTTGCCATTTAAAGAACAGAATCCTGTCAAAAATTCTTTTAAACTGCATTTTTTCAAATTAATATGATGTTAGTATATTTTTAGGAATTTTTTTTAAAGTTTAGATATTTAATTTAAGCGCGTGGCAAAACTAAAATTTGATTTTTCTCAAAACTAGATGTTATGCATAATTTTCACACTTCAAACATGACAACTCAAGATATTATCATTCGATTGTTCTGAAATTTTGTGAACACTTTCTTCAAATGTGTCTCTAGTGATTGTATTAGAATAATGTATATTGTAACAATATTTTTTTAATTATGGTCTTGAATCTGAAAAATGACATGGAAAATTTGCTAAAAATCTTATATTGATTGTTCGATTAGCTCTAAAATGTTTATTTATACAAAGAATGTTAAGATTTTAGTATAAGCACTAGTCCATAGTAAGTAGTTTATTTTAGTATTAGTTTTATTTGAATTATTGCAAAAGTTTGACCTCTAGCATTTTTGAAGTTTTTGGGAATTTCCTCTAAAAAGCAGCAGAAATTCAAGAGTTTTGTAAATTTATAATACTTTATACTCAAAAATCATACTCTAATATTAATCTTTATTAAATTGGAATCTAAAAAACATATTTTGGTGTTTCTATTTCACAATTTTAAAAAAAAAGTGCTCCAAACGTGTTCGGATACCTTAAGGAAAAAGTCATTGATCTTTACTCTCGAAATAAAACCAGAGGAATAGTTTTCATTTTAAGTATTTTTATTAATGCCAATTAACCCTTTGAACGGCTCAAATATTTCAGCTGAATGCTTTGAAAACGGACCCTCTGTAGCTTGATGGTGCACGCAAATTGTTCCAAAATTTACTCACGGACCGCGTGAATAACGGCAGAGCAAGTTTTCCTTACCCCTCTGAATATTATTCCGTATAAAATCAGGGTATCATCTTCCCCACTGCCCCGTGGCATATTAAGAGGGGTTGGACCATTCAAACTCATAAATCAGTCTACTGATAGTAATTGTTGTCTTGTGGCTTTTCAACTAAGAACTTACTCGTCGACTTGAAAACGATTCCGTTTCAGTCTGAAGCTTTTAGAGAGTGTAGAATTTTTCATATTCTTATTTTTAATAAATATAGAGAAAATTTTAGAGAAATATCACTTATCTAAATGCATTTCGAAAACAATAATTCTTTCTGCTTTCAATCAAAGAATTTTACTTCATTTTCTTTTCATTTTTTTAAATATTAGGTTTTTACTAACATATTTTGCATATGCCTCTGATTAATATATATTATAATTATATTACTTAATAATACGATAATAATACAAATTCTGCATTCAGTTAGAGAATGTAAAATTAATTTGTTGTCCCCAATAATTAAATAAAAAGTTAGTATGATTTTCTTCTTCAAGAAGATTCGTGTTTTTCATTTCATTTTTAAGCTTTTAAGATATTGAGAAAATAGTCTTTTGTCAATGGTAGATAAAGCATCTTATATTGCGTTTGAAAAAAAAATTCTTTCGAAATAATCAAGGAAGATGCGAGATAATAAGATTTTTAAACTAAATTTAACACTAAAATAAGAAAATATGCTGAAAATTCCGCGTACATGCGTAACTTCTTTTTGATCAAAATTAATATTTTCTGTTTTAACGTTTAAATATTTCCAATATCAGTTTCTTATTTTATTTATAGACTTAATGCGAATTTCAGTAAAACTAGTTGATGTACCTGGCGGAACATATTATATCCCTATTTTTTCTTTTGTTTTCTACCAATATTTTTTCCGAGAAAAAATATATGAGTTAAAAGTTAAATAATAAACACCTGAGAAATTCAAAAAAGTGAAAAAATAAGTTTAGGTGACTATTTTAAATATTTTCATAAAAATTACTAATAAGTAATGAAAAATCACAGCAATTTACCTATACTTTATTTAAATGCTCATCACAGGCCCAATTATAGCATTTTTGACAATATTTTTGATTAGTTTCGTACCTGCTTCTCCCATAATCTTTCTTGTTATTTTTTGGTCCTGTGCCGTTGATTCTAAAAATAAATTTCTCTTTTTTTATTTCCACTGGAAGGTGGGCATTGGGCTGCACTGCATATAATCTGTATTATAATAAGTATCCAACGGAGATTTTCGATGGCATAAATTCTTTTTATATCCTTAGCCATATTACAAGGGATTAATTAAAGAGGTGTTTTGAATATTGTAAAAGTATAAAACATAATCCGATGACAGGTATTTCTTGAGACATCATTTTTCCAGCATAACGAATTTAGAACATCGACTTCTGTTTGTCATATCATAAATTCTAACAATTTCCCCTTTTTTGTTTGTTATAGCCTGTCACTTTGTATAGAAACAGAAAAATGTATTGTAAATAAGTATGAAATACATTTAGCGTCAGATTGAAAACCAAATCTCCAAGTCTTAATTTCTCGCTTCTTATTTAGTAAAAGTTATTTGAGTAATCTCCGTTTATTTAAAGGAATTACATGGACACAAATTATTTTAAATCTCTGTTAAAAGTTTTTTTAGAAAGTTTGACACTAGAAAACCAGTTATCCGATTTTAACCCTCACAGGGGGTGTGGTTTCGACCAAGGCTCTCTTATAAAAGATGAGGAAAATGCACTAGGAAAAAGTAATTTGGCGCCCCGTCAGAACCATAACAAAGAATTTTAAAGCCTATATTCCAACGAAAATGTCTACCTAATAGAGTAACTGCGGAACAAAAAAAAGAAGTCACCTGTTCTCCGATTATCGCTTTTCAATTTTATTGATCTTTGTCTTTTCGAAACAAGATTTTGCAAGAGGGCTTCTGTAATGCGTGTTACTTCTATTACAAGCATAGTTTATAATTTGTGCACTGATTAACTGTGTAGGAATATTTTTTGAAATGATATAAATGTTTAAGCAACAATACAAAATATATGGCTCTAGTTACAAGCGCTAACCATAGTTTTAATTTTAATATATTTAAAATTATAATTTTTTTCACTCAAAATTAAAATAAATCAATATAGTAAATTTTTAGGGGCCTTTGGATCAATGGCGCCCCTGGGCTACAGTCCATTGGATAACATGGCTCAGGTTTCTGCAGGAAACCACCTGTTTAAGAATCTGTAACGTAAGCAAATTGCCACTTTATGGCAATTTATTTGATGAAAATACTGTTTCCGATATTCAATAAGTACAACTTAAGGCAACAATAGTCCTAGTCCTCTTTTCCATGGTTTTATAGAGGAATAAAAAAAAATTTCCCAAAAGAAAAAAAAAACAATTTTTTAAAATCAATTTCTCGAAAATGGGATTAGTTACCAGGTCAAAACTTTAATTTTTTTCTGTATGCTCTTTTATTTGCAAAATTAACGAAACCGAAAAAATCAGAACAAAGTTCTGAAGCTTATTGCAAATTATTGAGGGGGTTTCGACGAGAACCATGCCCACGTAGAGCCAAGATTTCCGCACATTGATTGTTTCGCCAATATAATGCAATATGTTTGTTATACAACTGCTGACATCATCAATTTGGAGAGCAAGTTGAAAGAATTTAGAAATAAGCACAGATGTTCGCACGCTATCAATGACAATTTTCAGTATCTCGTTTGTAGTTTTTGACAAAGGAACGAAGAAATACTCTTTTAAGAAAGAAAGCCGATTACAACTAATTGTAGTAAGTTGCCGTTCGACCGTCGAGGAAAAACCGCGAGCAAATCAATCAAAGTAGTACGCTGACAGCTTTATTACCTTGAATAGCGGGGAGTGTGATGGTGGGGTGAAGACCTCGCACAATGGAAGGGTCCATTTCAATGTACCATCCTCTCTAAAACCTTCGGTTTTAAAGGGGCTGGGAGGAAAAAGTTCCCTCGGAATTAGAGTTTTAAATAACCACAATGACTTTTATTTATGTTAAGATACTAGATGATATACCCAGCGTTGCTCGGGATTAAAATGCTCTCAAGTCTAATATTTTAAGGTGAAAAATACTTTTGTATTATAAAATACTGTAATGTACAAAATTCTTTTATCGTCTTAAACGTGTTTTAATTAAAATGCGAATGGGCGAGTTTTCTGCTTTGTTTGTTTACATTTAATTGCCTATACTACTTAATTCCGGTGTAATGCCAAGTCAGTGGGATATTCAAAGTGGAAGTCGAACATACAAGCAGATAAAGTCAAGGTTTTTAATGTAAGTATTTAAACCAGAAAACTCGTCCATATCAATTAGACCAGACGATTTTTAAAAATTGCCGATAGCTAATTTTCTCCATAAGGCATTAATATTTGTTATAAAAGTACTTCATTTTTTCACAAATGGTAAGGGATAATAAAGGTTTTAATAGACGTTTCGGGACAAAAATTTAAATAGAAAATTTTTCATAATTAAAATGAATGAAAATAAACTAAATCGATAGTTGTTCATGATAAAATTTTTTTAATCAACTCTGTGAATTGTCTTCTTTAAAACTTTTCTTTTAGTGTTCTTTCAGAATTCAGTTTATAGGTTCTGGGAACAGTTCTTCGTATGTATTCTTGTTACTTAACAATAAAAAAATATTATTGAAAATTGTGTGTAATTATTAATCTTGACAAATTTATTAAAAAGGGAAAAAAATAAATGAAACAGAAATGAAATTTGTGTCACTGAAAAGCTAATTTTTTTAACTTTAAAATTGAGTAAGAATATTTTTTGTGTGTTCATATTTTGGAAAGATATTTTCAGAAAACGACAAAAATTCGCTTAATTTTTAATTTTTTGTGCGTAAAAATAAAGGTTAAGTATTTCGAAGTTACACCGTTGCCTAGAAACGAAATTTCTACAAATTTGCTTACTTAAAAATGGTCTGCATCTATTCAATTAATTTTTAATTAACTTTTGAAAAATTAATAAAATTTCAAGGAAAACTGCCACAGAAACAAAGTTGGTATCACTGAGAGGTAGAAATTTTGAGCTTTAAAATGGAATAAAATATATCTCATGGGGGATAAATTGCTCAGAAGTTAATGCGGGAAAATGGCAATATTTCGGTCAGTTATTAATTATTCGCATGTTTAAGTAACTTCTGCTCTTTGAAAAGTTGACAGTAATCTTCCTCTTGTCTTAAATAATAAGTTGTGAAAGTTTGTCAAGTGGTTTAGAAGGAGATATGGAACATACATACATTGACTTTTATTTATATTAATATTTGCCGCGCTTTCATTAATTAGCAAAAAAGAAAAGTTAAAAAAAAACTTGCAAATAGAAAAAAAAATTAGTCTTTAGTTTTTATTGCACTTTAGCAAAAGCACTTTTAAAAGTTTATATGCACTTTTTTCCTATTTCATCAAGCAAGTTTAGAAAATTCAAACCCTGTCATGTGAACCAGTAACAAATAATTGTTAATGATCGCTGTAAACCTGAGAGAGTTTCCTCTTTTCAGAAAAATTTACACCAGTTTTAACAATTCCATTAGTTTTTTGCTCGATATTAAAATTGCAGTGAAACGTCTAAATATTTAAATCAATGATAAAGTTTACTGTTCACCATCACAAAGCTATCCTGATAACTTTGGCTTCAGGAATAACGTTATTCCTCTCCCTCAAAAGTTTATCCCCCCAAAAGGGACCACCCAAATTCTAATTGCCAGTGAAAATCACAAAACGACCTTCACAAGCAGCTGACTCGCTTCGCTTATTATGAGCGAGGGGAAAAGCACTAGCGATTTCCTACGTCGGAGCCGGTTTTCGCGTAATAAACAGAGAGCAACTTTCTACGTCGGAGCCGGTTTTAGAGCAATTATCGAAGAGCGAATTTCTGCGACGGAGCCGGTTTTAGAATATTCATGAGAGAGCGACTTTCTACGTTCCAGCCGGTTGAAGGGTTAAATGGTATCACAGGTAAAAATGTTCAATTTTATCTTGATGACGTTATCATTGCAGCGGATTCCTTGAGTGAACTTAAAGTAACTTTGCATCAATTATTTGATAGACTCATAAAATTTAATCTTACTTTGGATCCTGCAAAATTGCAATTGTGCAAACCAGAAATTACATATTTGGGGTTTGATTTAAATGCTAATGGTTTTTCTCCATCAGAACAGAATGTAAACAAAGTTACAAATTTTCCTAAGCCAAAAAATTTAAAACAAGTACAAATGTTTTTGGGCATGCTAAATTATTTCAGAGGTTTGACTTATGATTACGCAGGCATTGTTGAACCCTTGGTAAAGTTAACAAAGAAAAATAATACTCTATTTGTTTGGTCAGTTGAATGTGAAAATGCTTTTAACACTGTACAGGAAATTATTCTCAAAAAACCTACGTTAAAAAACTTTGATCCAAATTTGCCCATTTCATTAATTACTGATGCTAGTAAAATTGCTATTTGTGGTATATTATTGCAAAAAAATGACAATGTGTGTTTCCTATTAGAATTTTTTTCTAGAAAATTAACACCAGCAGAATGTAAATATCCTTCGATACGAAGGGAATTACTTGCTATTTATGCTTCTGTCAAACACTTTCATGATCAATTAATGGGAAAAAATTTTCAACTTTTAACTGATGCTAAACCTTTAACTGAATATCAGAGTCTTGACAAAAAGCCAGAGATAGTTGCTAGGTGGTTATTGTATTTAGATACTTTTTCAATTACTCCAACTCATATACCTGGCACTTTAAATCCAGCGTATTTCCTTTCCCGTGTTGTGGAAGAAAGTTCTCTAAATGTAAACAATATCCCTCTTTTTCAGTCTAATGATAAACTTTCCATGCAAACCATTTTAAATGAACAAAAACAAGATGCAATTTTAAGCAAA
The DNA here is from genome assembly GCA_013235015.1 of Araneus ventricosus. Lineage (NCBI taxonomy): Eukaryota > Metazoa > Arthropoda > Arachnida > Araneae > Araneidae > Araneus > Araneus ventricosus. The sequence goes on along the minus strand of BGPR01001354.1, from coordinate 33,886 downwards.
ATTATGAATGATTTAACTAATAACAAGCAATGTGAACAATATTTTCTTGATGTTAATTCAGGTTTGTTAATGATTAAAAATGCACATAAAAATAAAAGAAAAATTCTAAATAGAATTGTAATTCCTAAATCTCTAATTAAAGTTTGTATTGAAACTGCACATGCTCCACATTTTGGTGTTAGGAAAACTTTTGAATTCATTCGGCATAGGTACCAGTGGAGAGGTATGTACTTAGATACAAAAAAAATTTGGGAACATTGTGAAAAATGCCTAGAAAACAAACCGAAAGCCAAATTAACGCAAACAAAAATGATTCCTAAAAGAAATCTTGCACCAGGTTAATGCATTGCTATTGACATTGTTGGTAAACTTCCTAGATCCACCGACAACAAAAATTTTATTTTAACTATAATTGATCACTATCGTGGATATTATATAGCAGATATTATAGAAGCTTATCCTTTACAAAACATCACTTCAAGAACCATCATCAATTGTTTAAACAAATATTTTGCTAATTTCGGTCTTCCAAAATTTTTAATTACTGATAATGCTACGAATTTTATCTCAAATAAGATGGTGGAATTTTTAGACAGGTTAAATATTCAGCATAGAAAATCTTCAATTTACTATCCAATGGCAAATGGTTTACTTGAGAGAGCTCACATAACAATGAAAGAAAGTGTAGCATCAATGTGTGAGAGTACCTTTCAGTGGTCAGAGAAACTTTTGTTTTTTTAAATTGTATTATAGCAATTCAATTCATTCTGTTACAAAATTTGCTCCAGCAGAAATATTCTTTGGCAGAAAGCAAAATTTACCTCTTGATAGTTTTTTTGAACCTGTAACTGATGAGAATGAATCAAAATATCTGAAAAATATCAGAGGTAATATGTCTTCCATAAGGGATGAATTTGCAAAAAATGAAGAACAATATTTCAAAAACAATGCTCCGCACATCAAGGGTCGTAAAGTGCCAAATTTCAATTTGGGCGACAAGGTATTTGTGAAAAACTTTTCTCTTCCACAGGTGTTCCAGGAGAAATATAAAGGAACTTTTGAGATTATAAAGATTTTAAGAAATAATAATTATGTAATTAACAGTCTAAAGGACAATAAAATAATGAAGGTTAACGTAAGTAAATTATTTAGACAAGAGCAGCCTAGGCCAAACCTTAGGAATTAAAGAATTATTGTGAAAATGGGAAAAATTCTTTAAATATAACATTTATGTCTATAATTGTTTTACAATTTAAATGTGATACAGAATTTTATTTACTTCATTTTGTATTGATAAATGGCAATCAGCAAAGTGCGCACATAAAAAAAATAGATGTTATACATAGCTTTACAGACATTTCTTGCTATTTTTAATTCTGTGTTAAGATTGTTATTCTGTATCTGATGGTAATGTATTTCATTTGATATTATTTTACTCATTTTGTCAGGCTGGTCCGAAAATGTAGTGAATAGGGTATAGGTCTTGATAGGAGTGGAAGTGCAAGGAATTCTATATAAAAAAATTATACTGCATGAATTTGCAGCCTTTTGAAGCTATATACATCACAACGGATTCTTTTCTTTCTGGAAGTTTCAATTCTGTATCAGGGCATATATGTTTTCCTATTGTTTTGAATGCTTGAAATATTTTTAAGAAATGAATAATTAAATGAATAAATTTGTGAAAAAACATTTAGTATTGTTTATGAAATTGTATGACATAATTTTTATATGGTAAAATGATGTGCTCTGAAAATTTTGTTGTGGTTTTTTGGAGGAGAGTGGAGAAAGTGAGAACAAGTATGTAAATATAATGTATAAAATAATGTAAATTTTGAAACTTATTGTGCATAATGCTCTATATGTTAATAGAGTAAATTTTGAAAATGTTTCCAGTCAAGTTGCAGGAAATTTTTTTCCCGTTGGGGGGAGATGATAGATTGCAAAAATTGCATCTACATCATTTTTCGGTTTTGTCAGTATTTTTAATTATTTAATTCTTCGCCACCAAAGTTTCTTTGATTTCTTGTGGCATCTTTGACAACTTTTGAAATTCAAACGATAATTTTTAGCCGCTTCATTAAATATCTAAATTTTTCTTAGTTATTTACTTTGTATTCGATTTAAATTGTATTTGTCTTAACTTTTGTTGTTGTTTCCATTAAGGTTTCAACTTTATTAATTTGTAAATCGCAATTTTTCAACGGGACTATTTCCTCGCCATCTTGTTCTGCGTAAGTTTTTGGTGTTATTAGGTTTTGGCGTCTGTCACTGGAAGCGTTTTCCGATATGCAATTTTAGATTCCTTTGTGCTTGACTGAACGAGTGGTTGGAGTTTTGGCAGCTGCAGGCCCCAGGGCCGTTGGGCTTCTGGAGGGCCGTTAGGCCTACTGGGTGCTAGACATTGCTGATTTTTTCTTTGTGTCTTGAAGAGGTGAAAATGATTGGAATCGCCAGTTTCTTTTTTCAACTATTTTCTGCAAGAGTTTTGTAGATTGGTTTTTCAGCTATTTTCTTCAAAGATATAGTGACTTCATGTGCAACGATAAATGTACGCCAATCTATGTGATCTAGTGAAAATCTAGAGATGTGAAAATATGCATCGAATGTTATGCTGTATTGAACGAGATTAAATATTGCTGAAAATCTCGTAAAGAATTGCTGGTGCGAAAAGCATTACAGCCAACAAACTGGTGAACTTTCTGTGCATCTCAGATCTACAATTTTCGACGGCAGCAATTTGCCTTTTCTTCAGATCCATTACCTAAGATTTCACGTGAATTTTTTTACTTTGCTTACACGTTAGAAACGAAGTATGATTTCACCTTTTGAAATTCTGGCTCTAAATTTCATAGAGCAAAATAAGTTTCAATGGAAGAATTTTAGATTTTTGATAATAGCGCTATAGTGTATTCTTTTTTAAAGCTGCAGCTGTTTTCATGTGTAATTTTATGGGAATTGTTCTTTCTGTATTTGGTGTGCATCTTAATCTAAATATATCATTTGTAAAATCATGGCACTAAAACTTAATCTTAACAATTATTAAATAAACAATAATTTAAAATCTAATTTGATTATGTTTTAATTTCTATAATTTAATTTCACAATTTGCAATGTACTTTATGTTGTCAGATGACTTAAATTAGTGGCTAAGATTTTCAGGTCTGCTAAGGTAGGTGAATTGTATGAGCGTAGCTAGTATTGCATATTATTGTGTGTTATATTTCAGTACCCAGTATTGATTAAATAATTGATATTTATATATTATACTAAATTTTAACATTGGGTACCTGCCTTGCATGCATTTTCATAAGAATCTTAGCAATCCCATCCAATAGTCAGTTTAGGTTGATATATATATATATATATATATATATATATATATATATATATATATATATATATATATATATATTTAACCTGGCTAAAGCTTGTCCACAGCCAAGCTGCTATTTCAATTGTTGAAAACTCCATTTACGTGGATTGCCTATATCATTATTTTTAATAACAACAGTGTTCTTTCACTTGTTGAACTATAATGTTTAAACTTGATTTTTGTTCATGGTATCTTTAGTAATTTCAATTTATTAGATTTTATTTAAAATTGACTCATTGTTCAAATAATGACTTTTTGATATACGATTTAATTCTTGTTTACTTTATTTCTGTATGATTATATACTAGTTATATTTGGATTTATATTATATATATAAATATATATATAACAAATAAGAAACAATTATAACAGAATTGTGAAAGCAATATAATCAATGTAAACATTCATAATACCAAATGTCAAGAAAAAATCTGCTGGAAGAAAATGCCGAGAGTTCTTATAGAGAGAAAATAAACAAAAGGGGAGTAGATATCTGTAAAAGGGGAAGATAATATAAAATAATATAGAGCACAAACGCAACGAATGCGCAATAATGCTGCAATTCAAGAAGATTTGTAGAAAATAGATGTTGTTTTCGCAATTCTGTTATGATTGTTTCTGATTTGTTTTATTTCACTGAATCTTGATGTCGCCGCTATTAGCGCACACTATATTCGCTTATGATTCTTACCTTAGGTTTTTTTTACTCTATGAAATTCTGCGCTAAAATTTCTAGATAATGACAAGATGGGTTCACTCATTTCTGAAGAGCCCTGTGCTCGGTACTTGGTTGCTTCGGGGGGCCACCTTGGATCGTTTTCACGTAACCCCGTTGTTCCATTTTTATCGCGTAATGTCAAAGTAAATATTTCTTTTGGTTCAAAAATAAGAAAATGCAATGACTCAAGATGTAAAACATGAACTCTTTTCCACCCAAATCTTGTTTCCTCAGACACTTCAACTAATTTTGGATGTAAAATGTTTAATGTGATATATTACCTAAAATGTGGTTTATGTGACAAGGGATATGTAGGACATACCAGGAATACCCTTAACATTAGGATTAATTCACATCGATCTGATATTAAACATTATAATAACAAAGAAAAATACAACATAGAATTCAACCAATTCCTGAAGCACGATTTAAGCAGAGTCTGCCTGTATGTGCAAGAGTTTATACCATATAAAAAAACAAGATTAAAAATAGAAAACGTCCACATGCTAAAACTGAAAAATATTGCCCCATTATGACTTAATGACATATTTCAAAATAAAAATCATTCAATCTTCACAACTTTTCGGTACTAGCAATAACATAAACTAAAGAGATTGTAGAGGTAGCGGCAAAAATAAGAAAAATTATAATAGATTATCCATAGAAGAACTGAATTATTCGCTCTATCAAGAACAAAAAACAATCGAAAAAGATTTCAATATAAGCTTTAACTAAAAACCTGTAAAAAATTTCATCTTCTCTTCTGAAAATAAACTATGCCAGATTTTTGAAAACATTCTACAAACTTACAAAACTGATAATCAACACTTTCTTCTTTTCCTCAATGATCTATTTAAAGCAAAGATTGCAAAGATCCATAATAAAAAGTCAGATCAAACCATTTTATATATGACAATTAACTTCAAATATCCAATTTTCGATAAATTTAAATTAAACTCTGCACTTAAATAAAATTCTAACTTATTCCCAATAAAAAATATAGAAAAAAAACAAATACCTTAAATATGACACAACATTCGGAAGGAGGGTCTTTAATTATAATTATTTCTGTAAAAATATAGACACCAATAGAATCAATGTTCCATGTCATTGCAATGAAGAAAAATATAAAAAATTGTGTGGATCCTTTTCATAAACACATCCGTCCTGGCAACCTTAATATTACAGCTAACGAAGAATTAAGGTCAATAATGAATCAAGGTAACGAATTTCGTCCTATTTTCAAAATTTTGATAAAACACATTCTGAAAAGCTTTCTCAATGACCTAGATAATTTTTGCCTAAAAGTCTCTCATAAATTTGACACAGATGTGCATTTTTTCATCGAATGCAAATGGAATATGTATTTCAACTTTAAACACTTCATATGAAGATGAAGCAATTACAGACAAATCAATTCAAGAAATGAAACCCACGAATTCCGAAGTACAAAAGAAAGCATCGAAACTCTGCAACAACATTTCATTATAACCCCTATTGACAAGGCATCCGGCAACAACGCAATAATCTGCAAGAAATTTTATCTTGAAGTATTAGACACGGACGAGGACACTCGAAATGCAGTATGGGCAGCATTTCCTTATTCCAGGAATACAGAAATTGCAACAGCGCCACATACGCGTGCACCAAACGCGTGCAATGCACGGTATACATCGACTTAGTATCGGGATGATTGACTCCATACGCATCCCAAGCTATCCCTCAAAAGTTCCCACGTGAAATAGCCTGAATTGCACGCCCTCGTTCCTAGGCAAATCCAAATGTATGGTGAATGCGAAGAGGGTCTCTGCTAGCCGTCCTGGAATGTGAATGCCGAAAGAAGGTTCAACGCAAACAGAGTGCTCAAAGTAAACATAATATATATATATATATATAGAATAGTAACAGATGGAAATATATATAAATATATCACAAACAGAATGAATGCGCTAACAGATGCAAGTCCAAAAGCGCTGTGGTAGATAGAGTATAAATCGAAAAATGAAAGAGTATAAAATGTGAAATGAAAAACGCAATAAAAGCACAATAACGTTTCTTCAGGGGATGAAGTTATTGTGAATTGCTAAATATAAAAGTTTGACATTTTCTTGCAATCAGTTATGCCGCAAGGCCTTAAACACCGATTTTTATCCCTAATTCCAAACCAACCAAAAAATAGAGAGAGGAGTTTTGAATAATTAAAGCAGAATTACGATGTGATAACATTAGAGAAAAGTAAGAAAAAATATTTTACGTACCAGAAAGACGGATGTTGACTTGGCAGTGTATGCGGAGGGTCACGGTACAGAATGGCGTTGAAGGGGTGTGAACAGGGTGTCAAGTAACAGTTGCTTAACTTTGGCTGTTGCCAGGGGAGTGTAGTGTGTCGTGAACGATGAAGATTAAAAGGAAGAGCGATAACGATACATAGCGCAGAGAAATAGTGGAAGAAATCAGTAAAAATTGAGAGACCGGTGAAAAATGTTTAAAAGATGCGTTTTCGAGGTAAAATATCAGACATTACCGACTTGAGTGACCCTACCACGAAGATTATACTTCGTGTCGGCATCTCTCTGATAAGCAATCCTTTACTTACATCTTAAATCCATTAATCAGAGGTTCGTAAAGTGAGGGGGGAATTTTATTAATGTTGAGGCTATTTCTTAAGTGTATGATTTGTTTTTTGGCAGAATTATTGTTATTGCAAATTTTGTTGATTCTTATAAGTTGATTAATAATTGTGTTTTTGTAGATTTTATATGAGATATTAGAGTTCCAAAAAATAAATTTATTGACATTAAATTTGAATTCGTTTCTTTTGTCGTGAATGTCAATTTTTAAGTCGTTTTCGTGGTCTAAGCATAAATCAAGAAAAATCGCTAGAGATTGATTGTTGCTGGTTTTAATTAGTTTGAGTTCTTCTGGGTAGATGGTATTGTAAATAGAGCTGAAGTCTTGAAAATTAAAAATTATAATATCGTCAATAAATCGGAAGGCAGAGTGGAGGTTGAAAACGAAATTTCTTTCGAAGAAATGAAGAAAGAGGTTGGCTCGTAAAGATGAGAAATTTGTTCCTTGTGGGATGCCTTTTATTAGTTGGAAAATATTTTCTCCGTTAAAGATAAAGTTATTGAATATGCAGTAGTTGATGAGGTCTTCCCAGAAAGTTAGTGGGATTTTAAAGAGATTTTTAAGATCTTAGAAGTAGTTCATTAGTACCTCTTGTAATTTACTTATTGGAATACTTGTGAAGAGATCTTGAAAGTCATAGGTTTCTGTTGTATCAATTTTGTTATTATTAAGGAATTCAATTACTTTGTTATTGTTTTTTATAATCCATGTGAAATTTTCTTGCTCAATATGATTTAGGATGATATAAAGATGTTTTGAAAGAATGGTTCCAGGTTTGTTCATGTAGGTGTTAGTGCCGCAGGTGATATATCTGGATTTAATTGGCTGTTTATGAAATTTTGGATATATAACAATATATGGTAGATTATTATTTGCATTATGACATTTAATCTTTTTGCTAACAGCTGAAATTTTTTTCTTAATGGTGATAATATTTCATTTATTGAGTTTGTAAGTTTCTGATGATTTTAATTCCTTATCTAAAATTTCGAGACAGAATTTTTTGCAGATAATTGCGAAGTTCCCGACAGCATTATCAATAGGGGTTATGATGAATTGTTCTTGCAGAGCTTTGATACTATCCTTGATATTTCGGTAGTCATATTTTTCGTAATTAGGATTGCCTTTTTTGTAATTGTTTTTTTATGAACTGTTTAAAGTTGAAGTATATTGACCATTTCCATTCGGTGAAGAATTGCACTGGTATATTGAATTTGGAGGCAATTTTTAGGCAAAAGTTATCCAAATCATTAAGAAGGCTCTTGATAATTTTATTAATGGAGATCTTGAAAATGGGACGGAATTTTGTACCTTTGATCATTAGTTCCCTTAGTTCTTTATTGTCAATAATGTCTAGGTTACCGGTTAAAATGTGTTTATGGAAGGGATCTATGTATTTATTATATTCTTCTCTATTGCAAAGGCATTGAATGTTATTTCTATTGGTCCTAACGTCTTTACAGAATCAATAAAATGCCCATAATTATTCATTAAACATTATTTAATCAGTGTCTCTACCTATCCTTACCAGAATTCCACATTTTTAATATAAACCGCCACATTGCTTGACATCACAGATTGCCAAAACTAGATTTCCAACTATGAAACAGCAAAATTGACCAAATAATATAATTAATTTTGATATTAAAGAGTTAGTAAGATAAATATATTAAAAATCTCAAAAGAAGTTCAAAAATTTAATACAATTATTTATCTATATATTATACTTGAAAATTTTTAAAACTGTCTATAATTAATGAATATTTCAATTTAAAAATCCTGGCGCCAGCTATGAAAAAAATCGGAAACCAACAAATCTATAACCAAATTTGAATAAGATTACACATTACAAGTAAAATATTAAGAAAAACCAAACCTACCATCAAAGAAATAAAAATATTCCATTAAATACCATTAGGGATGTTTTTTTCCTAAATGACCTAAATCTTTCTTATCTGCATAAATTCTTAAAAAGCTTTTTGGTATTCCATAAAAAAGTTCAAAACTATAAACAATTTTATGTTCTTATTTCTATTATCATTGTCTGTTTTCTAAAACATTATTTCTAATTATATAATTTTTCACTACATTCTTGAAGACAGAAATGCTGATATTATTATCACAAAAAGGAAATTTATTAATTTCAAAATTTAATACATTTCTTTTATCAAAGATATCTGTTACTAATTTATTATCTACAATTTTTATGTCTAGATCTAGAAATTCTGCAGCTAATGCATTGTCATTAGTTTTTATAAGTTTGAATTATTAATTTTAAATAATCAGGATAGAAGTCAGTATGTGGCTTAAGGTCTATTTCTTCATTGAATCATATCAAACCATCTATATAACGGAATAATACACTATGTCTATAATTAGTAAAATCTTTCTCAGAATAGTGTAAGTAAATATTTGCTAAACTAATGCTAGCTGGACCTCCTTGAGGTAATCCTTTAATTTGATGTAAAATCATATTATCAAAAAAGATATAATTTTTGTTTGAAACAAGATTAATAAGATTTTTAAAATTATTAATGCTAATATCGTTTTTAAGATCAAAATCTTTATGTATATTTGCTATGGAAATAATCAAATCTTCAATATCTAAACTATTAAATATATCCTGGACGACAAATGTATGTACACTAGATATTTCTGCATCTTTAATTACATTTAATATCTCTACGCTATTATTTACTATAATTGTATCATTTTGCTTATTTAAATTCTCTATCGCTGTCTGTATGTATTTTTGCAATAGTTTGCCAGATTTTATAATATAAGTATTGAAGACAATAGTAACGCTTCTGAATTTAAGAGGACTCTTGTGAAATTAAGGAGTAAGATACATGTGAGGATAATCTTTTTTAATATAATTAATTCCCAGTTTCTTATGGAAGGCTTGAATTCTATTAGAAATTTCTCTGTCACCTGATTTTTTCTAGTTGTAAATATCGGTTGTTAATAATATGATCATTAAGTATTTTTTCATAATAATATTTACAAATTGTACCAAAGTTACTGGTCACTTTGTCTATATAGACTATTACAAATTCTGTTTGCAACTCTTAAATTTGTTTTTTTAATATCAGGATATCTAATATAATCATTAGATTTAAAATTATAGTAAAAAAGAACTAATAAAGTTTTTTGTCTACATTCACAAAATGCCTCTAAAGGCAAACTATATTTAATTGCCATATTTAATATGAATTTCTCAGTATCTTTTTTAATTTGCTTTTCAATAATTTCATTACTAAAATTTATACCCACGCGATGCTTTGTATCTTTACTCATTAATTCTCAAAGTTGTTCATTTCTAAGAATATTCAAATCTCCAGTAATTACATGTCCATGATTACTGGAGATTTGAATTCTATTCATTCAAGAAATTATTATATTTTATACAAATGCAATCATCACTCGTAATACTCTCTTTTATATTATTATAGTTAAAAATAATTCTGCCTAATTGTTTGCCATATTTAAATGCACGTTTAATTTTAATATTTTCTGTAGGGAAGCAATTAATATGTTTATCTAATATAGCAGAAAATTTACAGTTATACTTTTGGATCATATAGAGGAAGTTACAGTATTCAATATATTTCTTATTGTAAGTGTTATGAGACTAATTAAATTTTTTATATATAAATTTGAAGATATCTCTAATCAAATCCCATTGATGTGAATCTGTCTTATTATCCATAATTAATTCTCTACATGCTTTTAATTATTTTTTATTTATTCCAAACATATATCGTTTAATCTTTTTTACGTTAAAATCTTTGTGAAAATTCTTATAAAGTTCCACTAAATCTTCATAAAAAATATTAAGTTCTCTATTATCTCTCTTATGTCTAGCTATACCATATTTACAATGTTTTTTTTCTATATTTGCAGTTTCTACTTCATAAAAGTGATGAGATTCATTACTTTTGAAAACTTGCAAAATGTTTTTTCAAAATACAATATGTTGACATATGTATATATTAAAGCTTTCTTCTTCTCCTCAGAAAACTTTTAACTCCTGAGGAAATCTATGTTGCTCACACAGCAGAATGTTTTAGCAATACATTATAATTTTTCACGCAGTACAATAATGTTCACATGAAAAGAATTTTATCACACACATGATTCTTACCTTTGTTCTGCTCCATTGGTATCAACTTTGAAAACCCTACTCCTTAATTTTAACTTACTCGATAATTTATATGCGTTTGTTTTAAAATGAATCTGTCCTCAACAAAACTCGCGAGGAAATTTCTTTTGTTCCCATAGCATAGTGTTTTAACAATACATTATGATGTTATTTCGAAATACAATAATAATGCCATGCAGAACATGCTTCTTACCTTTGTTCTGCTCTTCACCGTTATGGTGTCACCGTTGGATATCGGGTCAAAACAGAAAGCCGTCTTCCAAACATGCTTCTGGTAAACGTGCTGCAATCAACTCCGGGAATTTCACATTTCACAAAGAACTTTCACCGATTAGGCAGGGAATAAAATGGAGCTGTTCTTTTAAATACACATTTCAAGACATTACAAGGGATTGGGGAAATAATGGAATGAGTTGCAAACGCATATGTGACAAGAAAAGTTTTGCTGGTCACAAGTTAAAACAGGAGAATAGCTAAAAAATTATTATTCTTTTTAGTTGTTCTTCTTACTCTTCTCAGAAAACTTTCATCTCTTAAGGAAAAGTTTGTTGCTCCCATAGCATAATGTTTTAACAATACATTGAAACGTTATAGCACAGTATAATAATGCCATATGAAAAGTCTTTTTTCGCACAAGCATGCTTCTTACCTTTGTGCTGCTCTTTGACTGCGTGTTGTCACCGTTGGAAAAACATCACCTTACTCGTAAACTTTAACTTATATAATTCCATACTTGGCAATTTATAATTTTATTGTTTTTTTAAATGAATCTTTGTCAATTTACGAAAATCCATTTACAATTCCATGACAATTTTTCCATATTTCCATCGTAAAATTTCTCTGTCAATTTCCTTAATACGTTCCTCACACTCTGGAGAGTCTTCACACACTCTCAACACATCCAGCATGCACAGCAGATGGAAGTCGTAGCCACAATACAATGTATACATTTCGTCTTCCTGTTGAATGGAGACCCCAGAATAATCACAATGTGAATGAATCTCTTCCAACACCACCACCGAGGGTTCCGCATCAAATTCACATTCCAAACGGTCTGGGCAAAACCATGGCTTTCTGCTGCTGTGAATGAATGTGGTGCTTCCGGGGCTACTTTTATACTGTTCCTCGGGCATTGCATTCCGATTGACATTTGGGGACAGGTGGAATTCAATTGGCTGGAATTGCAACGAAAATGCGTCAACAATGAACCAATCATAAGGCGTTCTTTGCCACGTCTTGCAGTACCGAAAATCTTATTCCTTGTATGGGAAATCAGGACGTCCCCATGTAGGGGGAGAAAGAGTCGTTTTTAGGTGTCCAGCAACAGCTTGAAAGCATCTTTGAAATAACCTGAATGAATTCGTCACAATCTTCTTGCGTCCCGAAGAATGTCAATGGAACACGGTTTCTCTTGAAAACTTTAATGCATTCCTTGTGAAAGGAGTGGCAGCAATACAATTCGTAATTATTTGCAAATGAAACATTCAGCCACGAATCAGTAAGAATATGACTAGTAGGGAAGGCCTCTGAATAATTAAATTTTCCGAAGAAGATTCAGAAGAAGAGTATTCAAAAATTTTTTTATTGAAGCCTGTCTTTCCTCTCAGAGCATTTTCTTGTGTTTCTTTACACATCTTGTAAAGAGTAATCCGATTAGGGAATTTCAAAATCAATTTTTCATTCCGTTTTACAATTGCGTACTCGGCATACTTCCAGCTGCATTCTGCGTGAAAATATCTCTTCTTGTGCCGCATACGGCAACACAGAATCAGAAACAAACGGTCTTGTTGTACCAAACCGTTGCTGACGAAACATTTTGGCAAGACCTGATTCGTCTTTTCCAACAACTCTTCCCAACTGAGGTACCTGCATTCGTGGCACATGGATGCATAAACGTCTTTCACTTAAAATCACTCTCGTCCGATGCACATGGCTCCAAATCGTCCTATTCAAACTCCCACAGGAATCTGTAACAAGCTTTACAATACAAATAATCGTATTTATCGTATGGCCTGCTGGAAGCCTCTCGATGTCGTCGTCCCATGTCTGGAGAAGATCCATCCCTCGGTTCAAAATTGGATAAAAGCAATCGGACGTACGAGTTGCCGGGCTAGAAGAGAAAATTTTGAAACTGGTAACTTTCACACTGTTGATTCAGCACGTACTCCAGATTGAGAGAACGAGTAACAGTTTTGACGAGAACCCAGCCGCACAACTTTGGTTGACGATCGGCCAGCATGGTGAACAAGTTTTTTACATAATTATATTGTGTTTGTACCTCGGGGAAACTATCGTGCTGCTGTTTGACGCAAGAAGAAGAGCCGCACATATCTTGGTAAATAGAACACACGATATTGATGGGTAACGGAAAGGTCTTTGTATTCTTAAAGTCCCCGAAAAGATTCAGAACAAAGGGATATATATATATATATATATATATATAATTTTTTTGTCTTTTTCATCTCTTCTGATCTTGTGAGGGCTCATCACCTATGTCTTTTTCTTACAATTATTTCTTTATGCTATTTTTAGCATCATGAGTCACTCTTTTCACACAGATGTTCTTGCGGCTTTCCGTAAGCATCCACAAAATCATCACCCATTAATAATGATTTCCATGCAAAGTTTTTAATCCAATATTTAAAGACGTCACCCACGTGCTTCTTTAGGATGGCTACAACAAGTTCTCCGATATTTACCGAAATGCTGTTTAAAATGTTGATTTCAGGATAGTCCTTCCTATCATCTAATACCTCTTTTATGACATCCCTATAAGCACAGAAAAAACGGCCAATATTTTAAGAATAATGTTGTGGAATATCTCACTCGTTATCCTGCATCATTCTGCGCGAATAATCCGGACGTTTGGCGGACAAATCTGTGATTGGTTGATGTTCCTTCGGTAACCCTTAAATCCAGAGGGGTTCACCCTGGGGGGGTCACGAAACACTCGACGCCTCCTCCCAAAGAAGGCGCAAGAGTTGTAACGCATTCAGACGTCTTCCAGACTTCTGCTTATTTCCCCTCACCAAATTATTTTGTGGTATTGAGGTCAATAGCACGGCTTGAAACGCTTTCATTCGTTTGATACTTAGAAACATTCGCTTCATGAAAAATGCGAATGTGATTCTAACATTAAAATGAAGAGATCGTTTATAGATTATACAAAATAATTTATTGAAATGAAATGAAAACTGAAGAACTATTTATGATTGCAAAGAATATGAAAAAATAAACAGAATCTACATTTTATAGCTTTTAGCAATTAAAGAAAACAAAGCGATTGAATTATCTGTGGAAGCAATGAACCGTTTTAATTTTACTGCGATGAAATGTATTGTTAAAAATACTATATAAACAAAATTCTAAAAAAATTGTCAAAATTAAGGAAAGAAAATGTACGACAATTAAATTAGTATCATTGAAAAGAATTTTTTTTAAATTTTAAGACGGCATAAAAAATCTTTTTCTACAATAATATGAAACAAAATGCTAACTTTACTGATGAACTTTGCCGACTAAAAAAAGCAAATATTTTCATATTGCATATGCAAGTTTGCTCATTGAGAAGTGAAATACACATTTTCTATTAACCTTATTTTTAGCTGAAAATTAGAAGATTGTATTGCATGCAAGATCAAAGAGCTTTGAAAATAGTGAGAGAACAGGACAAAAAATTAATAATATATAAATAAAACAAATTTCATGAATAAAAGAAATACAGAAATTTATATCAAGAAAAAATTCTTTTTATGAAAAGTAAATAAATCTTATGGAGGTTTCCTTTAAATCAAAATTTGGTTTAAACTTTATTTTACAGAACTTTAATTGAGACCATTTGTTCACAACTTCGCGAATGCCTAGTATATCTCACTATGTATTTTAAAGAAAAGAGTAACATTAATTAATCCAAATGTTCATTATTTATGTTCGTTTGAGTATATCCATCTTCAATTTCGCAAGGTTCAGAATGAGACGAACAACTTTGAAACTTGAAGGTAGAACATTTCATAATGTAAAGGCTGCTTTTGAAATATTTACTAAAAACAAGCATTTTTCACTGAATTTAGAAGTATTTGCAATTCAAGCATATAAACATTCTTATTCTTCTGAAAAAAATTCTGAATAATATTAATATTATTGATTAATATAATATTTAAGAAGTAAAAATTATTTGTGAGCAACAACATTTTCGGAAGTTATCACCAAAAAGCCGGCTGATATGGTGCGCGTTAAATCCGTTGGGGCCATATGTCCACTCGCTGATGTGATGCGGAAGTTTGGAGGGGGCATGCGTCAGGTGTTGTCCTCGTCATCTGACCACGGTTCATAATTACGATTTCTTTCTCAAAATGACATTCGCGTTGCTTTGAAATGGGACGCAACTGTATCTAAATTTAACAATCACCAGAAAACGCCAACATTTTGCTTACTTTTTGATTAAGATTGTAATTAAAATTCACCAAAAATCACACTGAGGTGCACATTCTTTCTCTCCAAAATATATTAGTGCTATATTTGGTAAATCTACGGCTAATGATCTATCCTGTAAAGCGCAAACAGACAGACGCAAACACATAGACTCGTTCCCTTTTATTCTTAGTAGAAAATTTTAATTTGTAAATTAAAATTCTATGATTAAAGCCTGGATGACTGAACCTTTTGAAATTGCATAAATGTTTTCTAAAAGAAGAATATGGCGTTTTCTTTTTGATCGAAAGCATACACCTACGAGAAAAAGAATGAATAGCCTAAAAAACTGGTGATTATTGAAGAAAAATCCACTGAACTTCTTACTGTAAATTAAAAACAAAAATTTTAAATTAATTTAATAGAAATGGGGTTTTCCATTTTTCAAACACGATAACTAAAATTCTATTTAAAATATCTGCATATAATTTGGCAAATGTTTTATTTGAAATACTGTCTAGGGAATGACCGAATCATCTGTTAATGATAATCCAAAGAAAATCAATCGAGCTTTTGAGATTTAATAGGACGCCTTTACTCTATATTATATCATTTTGTCCAGTTAGAAAATGGATGGCTAACATAGCCTAAGGGACTGGAAAAGAGAGGGACATCTTGGATTATAAAGTATTGTTTTCTTAGTTTTAGCTAAGGGCAAACGCTCTTGATATACCAAATGCAGTAGATTTTGACTCTTTGTGCTCTGTGAAGGTGTACGGAAAGAGCACGCGGCAATTCTTACGGTACATAGGTAAACAAGTTGAGGGTAAAAAGAAAATATCTGAGTTTTTTCTACTCACTAAGATTCTCATTCACTCTTGAAGAACAATTCCAGTTCTTTTTTTTTAGTTTTGTTTCGGATTCGTAAATGTTATTTTTCCTTCATTTTTCTGTAAATTTTTCAGAAAATTATTATATATATATGTTCGTATAATCAGAAATTTTGGATTCTCGGGGTTATACTACTTTAATAAATACCCTTACTTTTTTTACAAATACTGATAATAAGGTGAAAGGTAGTAGAAAATTTTCCCCAATTCCTTTCCATTTTTTAAAATTTACAAATATATATTAAATTAATTTTAATTACGATATTATAAGCATTTACATGCTAATAAAAGCACATAATAATTGTGTTTTAGTTCTTTATATTTTTGAAAATTTTAGACAATTACAAATCTATTATTTAAGGGCAGATGTATTTTTCTAAATAAGGGTCAAAACGTCACAATTTGTTATTTATGTATTTATAAATTGAAAACATTCATAAATTTACTTGGCAGTATAAAGACCTATTAGTTATGTTTTGACGATTATAATTGCTTTGAGATGTTGAAAAATACTTCCAATTTTTAAGAAGTTTTGAAGCTTTGTAAAATAGGTTTCTGATGAAGTTAAAAATCTAAGTAACTTATTTTTTTATTAATTTTTAGTTACTCATTAGAGCGAAAGGTCACATATTTCAGTTAAATTACGTTATTTATTTATATTCATTTTTCAAAAAGATAGGAAATTTCTAGAAATAAAGTTTGCATGAATTTTTTTTTTTATGAGAATATAATTGATCGAATTAAAACCAGTATTAATACGTATTTAAAAGTTCGTGTTTAACAATTGTTCATTTATTTCAGCATGTATCCTTTCATGAGTTTCAGAGGGCCTACCAGACATATCTGAACATATATTACGCATCAATTTCTGTACTTGAGTTATTTTCATATATTAATTTATAACTAGCCCATTGCTTTCGGTGAGTTGCTGGTTCGCCCTCTAATATTAATTTAAATAATTAAATAATTAATAATAATTTTAATAATTCATTTAAACTTCATTTAATTTGCACGTTTAAAATTTTTAGCATTAGCTATTTTGAATTAAATCTATCCAACGAAATTAATTAAAATGGAAGGTACGGAAATGAATAGATAGCTTTTTTTGGAAAGAAAAAAGATTTAAACTGTGATTTATAAGAATGACTTCCATAAACAAAGTAATATGGGAAAAAGTTAATGTAGATTAAATTTTAAATGATTTCAAACTAACTATTATCTTAAAGAAGCAAAGTAAAATATAATTGCTATGTAAGTGATATCTATCCAAAACTCCTCAACAAGAAGAAAAGAAATTAAATTTTCAGCTTCATAATTATATCAGTTCAAGCTTTGAAACCGCACAGTGTGAATAGCTCTTTGAGAGTCCATTTGATCTTTCTCAATTTCATTTGTCGGTTTTTAGTGTAAGTACATACTAAAAAAAGAAATTATAATAATTTACCGAATTTAAGTGTGTTAAGTTGTCATGAGAGAACTGTCTACGTCATCTTTGCACACAACAGGAATAGAATGTATTCTATAATTAAGCAAGTATGTAAGCAAGAATAATAATAGAATGCATGTATTAAGCATGCATTCTATTATTATTCTATATTTTATAATTATTCCTATGCGTCGTTATGATCGACTACTCATGATCCCTCCCATAAATTTATTAAAGAGTATGGCGAAACACGCCGTTTCTTTTGTTTGCATGATTCACAGTTTACTCGTTGTATTAACAGCTGAGAGAGCAACATACACCAAGAAGTACATTCCTTCCCGCATTAACGAACATGGGGGCTCAGATTCTGCAAAGGGGTGTGTTTTGGTGTCTCCGTTGTTGAAACCACAGAAGTTGAAGGCCAGAAAATCGTTGCCTGCTGTAATAAAATTCTCGTCGGCGATGGCAAAGGATCTGCTTCGCTTCGGAGTTTCGGGGTCACTCCAACTTTTCTTGGAATACCCGGCATGGGATACATTGAGAACAGTGGAGTGAACAGTGCAGCGAGCAATAAAGCAATAAATCAACATTGGAAAAGCGCCCTTCCTAGATTTTTCCACGGGCTTTGTCGCACCGATTCAGTACTCACGTATCCTCCGGGGAACGGCGGCGTTTTACGAAAGAAACCGTTTTGCATTTGCGTACCTAGTGTCCAAGAAATATATTCTTAAACAAAATAGACGATATTGGATACATATATTTGTTGATTCTAGGCTTAATAGGAGTAGGATTTATACGTCTTTTGGGGATTTACGACAAAACCCTGATAAGTTTTTCAATTATTTCCGAATGAGTGCCCAATCATTTGGCGAACTCGCGGCAAAAATTATTCTTAAGATTCAGTCACAGAATATATGGATGAGACTGTCTACACCTCCTATTGAAATGTTAGCTGTAACTATAAGATAAGCGAAATATTTATTCGGAATTCAATAGGAATGACAGAACTAATGATAAAATAACTTTTTCTGCATATGTAAACATTGTTTTTAATTAATAAAATACCTCAATAAGTAATTCAATATCTACGTTATCAAAATTTTTGGCAATGATTTCCTGATAATTAAAGTCAATTTTTTTTACTTAAAGTATAAATCTAAATAAATAAAAGTGAAACTCACTCAGAAATAGATTTTCCTTCTTATTTTTCTCGCATACATAACCAATATGCGATAAATATTAATGCTTATATTAATTATTAAACTAAAATAAATGATTAATTAAAAATTCGTCTTGTTTATTTGTTATGTATTATTGATTAAAACTTAAATAATATCGGGTTATCCAAAACTGTTTTCATTTTTGCCCCGCATCTATTAAGGCCGGCCCTGGAGACAAATAGCTGCCCGTGTAATGTAACATCTAATTGTATCCTGTCGGGGCCAACTTAACTTTCTTATTCCTTCTGTAAAATACGCATCTTATTACAATCATAAAATGGCTCGGCACATTTTAACCTAGCAACATGTAACTGGAATAAAGCATACTGATAAGAGTAACTGAAACATTTTTCAACATACTTTAGGTTTTTCCTAATATGCTAATTATCTTTAAAAAACTTTGTTTGCAGATCAGAGTAAAATTTAAGAAATAAAAAAGAAGATAAATTCCTTAGCTTTCGCCAATAGAAGAGAAACAGGAAAATAAATATTTGTTTAAATAATAACCAGCGGGAGTGGTCTCCCCTAAACTTTCTCGTATACTTTCTAAGTGGAGATTCGTCAAAATCTCGAGTTCGAATTTTTTTGACGATTACAATACTTTCTCTTTGTATACTTCGTATACGAAAAAGTGAAACAAACAAACAAACAAACCTGAAATCAAATATCTGTTGCCACGTTTCAAAAAAAAAAAATTACTTGGAAGCAGGTGCAATAAAATAGGCAATGCAATGAATACTAAAGCGAAAACTCTGCTTTGGAATTGAATTACCAAGAAAACAATTTATACTACCACAACCGTAACAATTGCAAAAGCGCGTGAATAAAAGATTTGCAGAAATAATGAGATCAGTTTGAATTTTATTTACAACAATAAAAAATTGTTACAATTCATGTTTGCAAACATTTGTTATTGTAAATAAAATTTACAACAATAACAGATTACTACCATTACGCATGCGCATGAGAATCGGATTAAAAGAAATTGAATATGTAATTTGAACGCCTCCTTTTGACGGATTTGGCCCAAAATTTTATACGGACCTACATTCATAACGATAAAACTGTGTACCAAATTTTATCCATCTAGCTATTCAAGTTTCTGAGTTATAGTGTTCACATGACCGCGGACATACAGACAGACAGACTTCCCATTGACGGATTTTATCCAAAATTTGATAGAAACCTACAAATTATGTTACCACATACCAAATTTCATCTCTGTAGCTTTAATAGTTTTTGAGTTATTGTGTTCACAGACAGACACACAGACAGAGAGACATAATTCTAAAATTGTGTTTTTCGGACTCCGGGAGGTCTAAAACGTGGAGATTCGTCAAAATCTCGAGTTCGAATTTTTTGACAATTCCAATACTTTCTCTTTGTATACTTCGTATACGAGAAAGTAAAAACGGTTTGAATTGTATTGCAACAATGAAAAGTATTGTTGCAAATTATGCCAAAAATAATTTTAAAAATTCGTTACTATTAGTCAAAAATTGTACAATCCCTTAATTAGCATAATGGAGAAGGTAATTTTTCGCACTTTCAGGTGATTTTAAAAGTGATTTTTGTGGTGTAATAATTTCTAAGTTTATAAGATGAAAGGCCAAATTGCCGCTTAATTTTTAATTTATTTAAAATTCAAACAGAAAAGTTTCCACGATGCACATTCCCGCCCTTCAAAGTACGTTTTTGCTAAATTCTATACCTTTAGGTTGAACGGTCTGCCTTGTAGAGAGCCAACACACACAGATTCTATTTTATTATTAATAGAGATATTTTATACTTGATTACAATGTTGAAAAAATTCCTGAACTACTTCGATAAGGAAATTTCCATGATTACAAAAAGAGAAACCCTGTCTTTGAACTTAAAACCTTTCATTTACCAAGCTATCGTGGAAACCCCATCTATTGACAATATGAAACTGCAAAATTAAATTGGAAAAAGCTGAATTTGGACCTGCAAATAGATTTGAGCGGTATTATTACTTCAATTTTATAAAATATAATATTTTGTATAATAACATATTTTGTATCATGTAACCAACATTAACTGGATCACGTAAACTATATATAGTTTTTCCATGTCATTCTTTTATAAATTTTACATTGCAGTCTATTTTGAATTCTTGTTAAGTTTTTTTTAGAAAATGAAAAGAGATGTTCGGATTCCCGGGGTTTGGATTCTCGAGCTTCAATTGTATTAATAAACACTCTTACTTTTTTTCTAAATACTGATAATAAGGTGAGAATGAATGACAAATAAAATATTCGATTTAAGAAACTTTTAGGTTCCCTGGGCTATAGCTCATTTAGACCATTGGATAAGACATCCCTGCTAATAACTGCACATGTTTGCGGTAAACTGAAACAGTCCAATTTGATTTCTGAGAGCATTCATACAAACACAAAATTCTTGTTCCTCGCAGTACTTTCTTCCCCGTCCTTAGCCGAATTGGAAACAATTTTTGATGATTGGCGGACTGGGCAGCTTAAAGTATGGCAAGTGGCTCCTTAAACATAATCTAGTATGGGCCCCTAAGATGTGTGTGCTTGAAAGAGAGAAAGGGAAGAACTTCTTTTCGAGAGAAATTCTCTTCCGGCTCCTTCTGTGTCGAGGCGCAATGACTCGCATCACCCCAGGCAAGAACGGAGATATGACCCTTCTGCGCTGTTAAACAGTTACCAGGGCGAGGAAGAAATCGTGCAATTTGACCGAATAGTTTCTCTGCAATGGGGACACTCACTCTTTTCTTGTATTTATGTCTATGGGGGGCCTTATTTGGTCAAGTTGCAAAGCTGTAAAAGAGCAAAAAGATTTCGGTGTTACTTTTGTGACGAATAATTGGGGGAGGAAGGGTATTCACGTTTTTATGCAGCAGAGAAAGAGTAGCTCGTTTAACTTAATTACGTCAGCCAACTTTAAATTCGCTAACGTATTTAAATTTTGGTAAGCTAAAGGTATTAAAAAATTTAAAAAACTGTGGTTAGGCAATGTATTAGTATTTGAACGAATTTTTGATGCAGTATATGCTGCATTTAATGAAATTAATGACTTACACTATATTAACCTAATTATAGAGTGAATATTTAACCTAATCAAAGACAAAATGAATAAAATAACCCCAAGGGAAAATTTTCTTACCGTAAGTGGAAATATGGGTTTTAAGATAATTTAAAATGTAAATCTATCAAAATAATATAGTAAATTGGTCTAAAAAGTAAATTTAATTGAAGTAACGAAGAAAGAAAAAAATGGACTAAAAAACTGGCGAAACAACAAAAATGAAATGCAATTTATTAGACTTTAATACATCAAAAGAAGCTTTTATATCGTAAGATCAAAATAACTTTTTAAATTATGCCTTTATTTGTTTTGTTGAAATAATAGAATTATGATTTGAATGAATTGAAAGTTGATTTACTTTCATTACAATACTGCAAATTATTGTTAAAAATTATGCTTACAAATATTTTTCTAAAAATTTAACTGGCATCATTTTAAAGATAATATTTTTGAAATTAAATGTTATGTAAAAATTTTAAATCTGATTATATTTTTGAAAATTATCGCTGAAATAATTCGAAATTCTTCTTAATTTTAAATTAATTAAAATTAAAATCTCTATGAGGTCTTCTATAGTATATTTGTACCAAATTTGGTGGCCTTAGGCTCAACGAACTCTAAAACGTCAACAAATAGGCAGACACCCTACACATACATTCTCTTTTCTTATTTGTAGACATCTGCATACAAAACCCTGATCAGGAGTAAAAAATAGAATTACTCTATGGTACTTGGTGCTACATTTTATTGCATAAAAAATAAAATGCAGCTATTCTACACTAAACTTATAATTTTCTTGTTTTCAACTGTGGTATTTGAAATTGATCGAGCATAAAATTTTAGTACTATATATGTAAAGATGAATTTTTTTCGTCTTTTATAAAAATTTACAGTTTTTGCCCAATCTTGATAAATTTGGCATATGTTGAAAACGAGGAGAATCCTTTTCAACTTTTGAAAGTCTTAAAGTTAGTTAAAATTTCAGTTATTAAAAATTGAGCAAGATTTTGTTGTTTTTTGCGATATATTCCAAAATTTGTTTCATAAAAATGATTTTTGTACCATTTTAGATATTCAGAAAATTATCTTTCTAATGATACCAGTATAATGAAAAATCACTAAAATATTATTAGTACAAATCACTAAAATCCAAATAATTCAAAAAGTTTTCTTTTTGTCACTCTTACAAAAAATGTCCTACTAATGGAAGGCATTTCTCCTTTGTTACTAAAACCGAGTAAGAAAAATTTAACCTAAGGAATTTAAAATTAAATAACTTTAATCATATTTTCGTTATATTACTCGAGAAATTGGTTTTAACCCTATTGGCGAGTAATTTATTCATTTAGATTCTGTTTAAATTAAGAAATATACCCATGGTACCGTACCATGTTATTGGTGGCAAAGTTGAATTCCTGATGTGCATCTTTAAAAATAATATGCTATGCTGTTACTAATACCCTACTTTAGTTTGAACTCATTTAATCCTGCTTTGTAGAGCGAACTCTTAGAATTTAATTTTGGTGTAGGGTGGACTTTGAAGAAGGGAGTCAAAATCACTGGGATTTTGCCTTCTATCCAAACATTAAAAAATATTAAAATAAAATGCAAACTTATAGGTTGTCTAAAATTAAATTTCTTAATTCAAAGTCTTTTCAATCTCATCTCAGGCAAAATATACTGGAAAGCCAGGGAAGGCTCTCGTCGCAAAGAAGAAGTGCTCCTTTAGTGTGGAACTTGCAAACCGCTTAGCTAAGATTGCCACCAAATGTAATTAAATAAATTCCATGCTATCATTCTTTTATCAAAGGGATTTCTTAACAAAGGATTTGTCTAAAAATTAGTGAATTTTGGATAAATTTGTCACCCGCCAAGCGTGTGAAGGATTATATGTCTAATGCTAATAACCGCTTAATAGCTAATGCATACTAAATGTCCACGAGACTCTCTATTCATATTGCTATCCTCTGATCCCGAATCCGAGACTTTTTTATTAGGCATTTCCTCTCAACCCTATATAAATGTTTCTTGCCTATATTACATTTTGCTATTTATTACATTGCAAAATCTGGCAAGGACATAAGGAATAGATGAAAATGATAAATACTTAGATTTTTATAAAGTTAGCATTTCTACCACAGAAAAAATTGTTCATAAATGAAATAACAAAGATAATTACTATATGTAATCTTTTCTCATTTATCTTTCATTTTTTATAGCAAACTCATCGATAATATAATCATAATTAAGTTTATTTATTAGTTTGGGTTTGATGGATAAAATGACCATCGAAGTAAATTGTTCTTGATTATAGATAGATCGTAATTAGATTTTAATTATTTTCTATCTTGAGAAAGATTTTTCTGAAAATCCGGCGGTAATTGGCAAGATATCTAAAAGTTTCAGAAAAGTAACAAAATTTGGATGCAATTTAAATAAATAATTTTCAATTTTTTCCGAACCAAATGAGTATCTAAGTACATTCATATCAATGCATTTTTTTAAAAAAATCCGTCTGTTGTATATTGTTGTTTTTAAGCACTGTTTATAAGTCTTTTAAGGGACTGACGTAAAACGACGTATAGATGAAAAGATGTATAATCGAAAAGAATTTCAATGCATGCAAATGAATGAAGACTATGATGAAACGACGTATAAATGAAAAACGCATAAACGGTGCTTTACTGCATTGTAATCCTTAAGACCAAACTCGATGACAAATTCTGATTTCATTAAATAAATCAGTTTAGTCGATTTTCATTTTGAAAAATCAACCAGCGAAGCTTGGCATTAAAAGTTAAATAGCAGGTTTCTTGGAAGGTTTGCTAAGAACTGGGAAGGTTTCCTTCATTCCATTCAGAGCAGAAGAGAGGTCATAAAAGGCCTCCTACCAGTCTTCTCCCTCCAGACGGGGGGAGAAGACCTCCTTTACAGTTAGTGTCCCCAATCACAGAACAAGTGACTGTTGACGTCATTACAAAATACTGAACGGTTGCTACAATTGTAATAAATCTTGAAATTGGCGAAACTTAGATAGCAAAAATTACGGTTCTTGCCTGTTTTTCGCCAAAATTGCGTTGAATAACGAGAGACGTCGTATCAGAATATTCCAGCATTGCCCGTTGTAGTGAAGGTATTGCTCGATATTCGTGTGCGAATAGGGATCCGAAGAAACATCCCAGACATTATCCAAGAACTCAGAGAAATATTCCCACTTCTCCTTTCCCCACACTCCAAATACGGCAGGGGAAGCTTTAATGTTTTGCAACTCGGCTTCGGAGGATACAAGAGGAGAGGAAACTTTTAGTATCATTTTCCAATTCAGATGAGGAAAGGGAGTCATGTCGGTGTCAATTGTTTTCAGCATTCATCGCAGCCTTTCCCAATTCCGTTGAATACATCAAGGAGGTGCCGCTTCAAGCATAACGGAGTTTCCAAACCCAGACTAACTATGTAGGTTTTCCCCCATATTCAGTTAGACAAAGTAGCGTACTTCGGGCAACTTTTTCTCCAAAGACTTGTTAATGTAACAAACGCTGCAGGGAAGGTAAATGATATTTGCTTCACACCTCTCATCATCTAAACTGCAAGAGAAAGGATATATTTCTTGACTTCTTCTGGCAAGCATATATTTCTGACTGCCATCTGCAATACATACTTTTACTTTAATAATTTTAACATTGACGCATTAGCTTCATTGGTAAATTATTGTTCTCCGAACACAAAGATTGTAGGCGGGCTAATCCTATTCGCTCTTGATTTCTTCCAGCTTCAATTTTCACGGGAACCTTAATTGAACATTAGCCTATGGTAACTAATGTAATGCACATCCATAATACGTCTCACAGTCTTTACTGTGTTTCGTTAGAGTCGGCAGAATAAATATATGAGCAACGTAATCCTATAAAAAATTTCCCAGAAATGAAAAACGACTTTTCAATAAGATGCACAAAGAGTTTGAAAAGGATGCATAAACTGTTCATGTCCCTATCTCCGAGGAAATAAAAACATACTCATTTGTCACATAAAAATACATTTATTTACAAAGAAAAAAAGACAATATTTATAATTACAAATTACGGACAATCAGGCTAAAGGATACATTACAACAAGCAAATGGTGTTTTCTAGGACCTACCGCGCAATTTGTGCTGATGACAAACGGTAGCTCCTGCACATCATTCCCTACGACGATTCGTGGAATGTATCGCAGTCCAGAAGCCAAAGGAGAAGTATTGCTTCACGACGAGAAAATTGTCCAATTTGAAAGACATCGGCTGGCCCGAAGTCTTTTTGGTCTGGGTAGAATTGGATTTCAGTTTCTGGCAGAATTTATTGAGGGTAACTTTACCAGACTCAAAGAAATGCACCTCGGAATATTCCGCCACACATCTCTTGAAATTGACCATGTCAAAGAATTAACAGTCCAATTCTGCATCGTGTGGTGAAAAATTATTCATGTGGATAAATCCATGCTCAGAATGAAAGTTTGCACCCGTCCTTGCTGCATCAAGCTTTCAAAAGCGTTCCAAATACCAGACGTGGTGAGGCACGGCCACCAGGCCTTGAGATGTTTGAACAGGAAACACACACATGGCAATGAATTTGAAGCACGGAGTAGTATCTTGTCTCAGCAACGAGTGAAGACCGCGTGGCTAATGCGTCATTTTACACTCTGCTACCCAGAAGTAAACGGGAAGATACAGGTTTCAAAGTGTGGAGTTCCGAGTTTTCACAATGACAAGATTGGGCAAAATGTGAGTAACGATCCATGCTTCGGAATATCAGAAAATCCAATGGCAAGATTGGGAATAAGAACTGTTAAACAGATCAAGTAAAACAAGACACTGCTATAAGAACAATAAAAATGTTTTTACAGTCTGTGAGAAGATAAGGCAGAGGAAGAACTAAAAAAAAATTTAGCTGATCTCTTCTTGTGATGAAAACTTTTTCTCCCAGCAAATTGCCAGTTTTTCAAAATATACTGTTTTAACACAAGCTAAATTACGTACATGTAATTAATTTCTTTGGTTATTCACCCAATACATATTATCTTCTTCGCTTTCCACATAAAACAATAGGGAAGCGACGTTTTAATCTCTACAATTACGTCTCCGGGTTCGGGAAACTGTCTTGCCGAAGATTAAAATGTTATGCTTTGAAAGTTTATAACGGCATACATCCATGGAGGCTTTATTCTCGTCTCCATTGCCGGTTACTCCTCAGAAGTCACCTGAGCAGTAGACTCCGTTGAACATTCCTGAGGAATCGCTAGACGTCCCTCAGCACTGGGATCCGTTTGGAGCTCCATTGACAATTCCTCAGGAATAGGCTCTTCAGAAGTCTCTGGAACCGAGGAGGGCTCAATTTTAATTACAGCATCCATAGGTGAATCTGGAACCGAGTAGTGTTCTGTATTAATTACAGTATCCATATTTGAATCTGGAACCGAGGAGGGATCAGTTTCAATTACAGCATCCGTAGGTATATCTGGTAGAACGTATTCTTCAGACGGCTCTTTTTTAATCGACATTCTCCTCAGAATGCGATCTTCTTCGTCAGTTTTTGACGACGAATCTAAACATTTCCTTTTCACACCCAATTGTTGCAGGCCGCTTGTGGAAGGTCCCATCGTTCATTCCGACGAGCTTCTCGCCACTAACTGCCGATAAAGTTCCAAAACTTTCAATGCATTTGGACACGGAAATGCACTTGTCCACGCATTCCAAGAGCAGAACTTTCCCTGAACTGTAAAATACTTCAGATGGGTTCTGTAAGAATAGGGATTTCTTTTCCCGAACAGCAATCAAATTTCCACCAATTTCCCGCACAAAAATCCATTCCTTCTGACTAAAAAACTGATGACAGGCACAAAAGCATTCAACTTAAGTTTAAACCGCATGGTGTCAGTTGTAAAGAAAACGAAATGACTACAGCAGAAGCAGTTTCAAGTTTTTAAAGAAAGGGAAGAAAGGAAAACTTCATTAAAAAATATACACATATATTTTGAATTGGTTTCCTCTTCTCCAGCTCATATTTCTTTTCATCAAATTTTATGGATGCGTTTTGGGAGCACTGTTTTTGCATATTTATTTATAAGCATGCTGATTCATATTAAAATAATCAGTTATGAAATTTTAGCTCAATTACTTTAACATTTACAATGTTGGAATTCCATACGTCCAACAGCACACACAATCTTCCTTCATCACATTATATCTGACTTTGTCGAAAACCAACACTTTGCAATATTACTTTTCATCTGTACTACAGTTTTGATCGCACACACACTCACATGTCTGCAATTATATTTGACTCGGGCAACAAGGTTTTCGGTGCCTCGTTCCAATGTTGGCATTACCCTAATCCAAAAAATGGGAGAGAGTCTGGTATGGTACTAGACTCTCTCCCATTTTTTTCGGATTCAAACACTTAGAAGAATGCTCTGCACAAAGGGCAGGGGTTAGTCCTTTCCAGCCACTTTACCATACATTTAAAATGGAAGGCATGTCCACATGGAAGCTTCATCTGTGTGTGAAGAGGCTCCGTGCATATTTAAAACTCTGGTTTGCGCTGGAGAGCGCCCACAGGCCACCGGGTGGAGAAGATGGACTCCATCATCAACTCTCAAAATTTCTTCCATTGCTCCTCTTCAAACACCATGGCCCCATGCTTAAAATAATGTTCCATTGCAATCTTGGCCAGTCCATTTATACCGTCCGTTTTCCACACGGCTCATGGCAGGGATTCTTTGAAATATCACTTAAAACTTTCGGATCTCTCCAAGGGACTGATATCACTAAATCCGTGGTACACTTTCACAATTTCCACTCCTTCTGAACCCACAATTTTCTGCTCTTGATCCAAGATCTTATCGGTAACCGGAGATCGGTCTGCCCGATATGAATAAATTCTTGGGGTGGCAACGACTCCAAAATTCCTCTCACTTGGCTAAGGTAGTCTGAGAGTGAAAACATGACTCGTAAGCAAGCAATAAGTCTGACTGAAACAGAGACAGATCGGTTTTTATACTCGGAATAAAGCAGAAGCTCTTTTGATTGTTTCTCAAAGACATGACGTCACGTCAGCCATTGCAGACAGTGTTTCAGTCACAAACAACAAAATGTGCTTTTCCGAGCTTGCAATGCAATCCGGTTATTGGAAGCATTCAGAAATCACATCATTTATTGATAATAACTCGGAAGTCAGGGTGAGTGACAAAACATTCATTCCAACTTTGATAAAATAATTAATCCTAAAAATTGGGAGGAAACAAATGCGGTTATACACAACTGATTCTCTCTCATTTTCCTGGGGGATTTTCATTGAAATCCCAATTGAAAAGTCCATTTTAAAAATCTTCAAAATTTAACAATTCCGTCACCTCCCCTTCCACGTTCACTTTCTCGCCCAACTACACCTCCTAGTCCCTTAGCACAGACTCCAAGATCATGAATGTGGCCATGTCCTTGGTTCCGAATGTTACGTACCAGGTGTTAGGTTCTTTCAAATTGGTGTGGTAAAATTGGCCTCTGAGGAAGGAGGCCATATCCTCCAGGTCCACTTTCAATTCTCGCCCGCTGCGGGCTGCTTAAAGAAAAAAGACAAGGGATGCAAATTTGAATTTTTCTGTACTTCGTCTAAAGTGAAAAGTCCCAAGATTCCTTTTTGACCGTCACCACCAACGTATCGTCCAGTTTGCAGACAAGAGCAAAAGCAGTCCTCCGAACCAACCACTTTTGCGCGACCACATAAAAGTCGGACAACGCAACGTATTGTACACTTCTTATACTAATGATTGGAGGTATGATGCGGTCTGCTATCGGAGCAGCCCTTTTATACTCTGACAACAGCTGAAGAAACTTTCTGATTGGCAGCCTGAAATCACAAAACGTTTTCTTCCAAGCTCGTCCTCAAGTTTAATGAGGCATCCCACCCATTTTCATACGATGAAAGACGGATATGCTCTTTGCACCACCATACAACGATAACACACTCTGTGGTAATATGGACACAGGGTGTCCAACCGCAGGTTATGATGATTCAGCAAAAAAGTCTAGTAAGGTAGTTTGAACTTCTGAATATAACGTTTGAAATATCTTTTTGTCCCAGCGTCGGTAAAAAATGCCTTTAGTGCACCTATTTCTGCCAAACTGTTTCTCAAAAGTTTTTCGATGGACGATTACACGCATAGGAAACTCTTCCCGTGCTCAGGGTGAAACCATCTGCACGGATGCACAGCACGACCATAACTTCCCGATGGACTTAATCCTGAGTGCACCGCGCTGACGAAAAACAAGACTTGGCAAAGGGTGGCTCTCGTACGTCGTGAATGGGAGACAGAGCAGTAATCGTAGGTAATTCGGCAAGCATGGTGATGTGTATCGTAGTAAGCGCAACAGTATGTAGGAAAGAGTAACACAATGAAGAAGGGGAAATGTTTTTCCTAGCCATCATGAGCAAAGCAATAAAAAAATTTGTATTGCTTTGCTGCTTTCTTTCTCTGACAGTGGTTGTTACAAGTTCTGTGGTATCATTTCTACATTCACCTTTCTTATACAATTAATTCGACAGACTGCAATCCAACGAACAAAATTCCTTCTGCAAACGGGACAATCACCACAATCTTTACGTAAATTTTCCACGGGTATTTGGCCGAGAGGATGCTTTTTGTCCAGTGTTTGGGGATCAATTCCCAACAGAATTGATTCGCCATATCCGTCACAAACAGATGCGTGACGTTCACATAAATCATCTAGTTCAGCAAACTGGACGCGTACCGTCCGTCATTTTCACTCACTTGGAATTTCGTGCCATTCATCAAAAAGTACACTCGTCTTTGAAACACAACACGGCTAACACTTCCTTTTGATGGCAAATTTGGATACTCCTCTTGTTCTTTTACAAAGAATGAGTGCGGGACAAACGAACTTGTTGCTTGGAACAACGACCAGAGAGTTTCTCACCCTACTTATGGCAGTTTTCTGTAGGAATCATTTCCAAGTCGGCAACACTATTGATAAGCTAATCGTAAGTACGTGGCTCAGAAAGAATCAAAATGTCCGTCATATAGATAAACTCGGAACGTAGTGTAAGAGTTTCCACGAGCATTGCAGAATTTAAAAGAGCGAACAACAATATTTTTTTGTTTTTGTTGCTGGTTCTCATGAGAAGTTTCTGACCCTTTTCTTGCGATGCGGATATGCACTTTTCAATTTTAATGATACGTTACTTATAAACACACGATAACAGCTGACGACATGAATTATTCCAATTCATTCAGCAAGGATAACTCAATCTTCATAGGAAAAGAAAAAAATTAAAGATTTTTGTGAAAGGTTTCAGTTACCGGAATTATTGTATTCAAAGGAACGAAACCCATAAAAACGAAAATGGACCAAGTAACGTAGCCCCATACGATAGCTTCAGATTTCTGGTCAGAATACGCTCAAGTCAAATGTACTATGTGATAACGTGTAATACCCAGATTTGAAGTTTAACATGGGAACACCTAATTTTTCAGGTGAATTTTGACACGTTTCTTTCCCTGTCTTTTCCCTCATTGGCAAGAATATATATATCAATCCTTCTTTTTGCTCCTCTCAGAAAATTTTGTGGCCAACTGAAAAATTAGTCTTGCGCCACAGGTAAGTGTATTACACTTTAACATGAGAACTGCAAGCTATACAAAAGCACATGATAAATAACCATACTTTGATTAACCAAGATCATTGGCACACATATTTTGTTACACCAAGATCATTGTCATACATATAATTTATACCAACTCATAAAAAGTTTTACCTCTTGGTATTACCATGCCCACCCTCCCTCCACGCATTTTAATACCACACACACTTTTTTATACCAAGACAATGATCACACACTCTTAAAAATGATTTACCTTTGGATAACACCATGCCCTTCCTCCATGCATGGACACACACACTTTTAACCGTTGAATTTGCTTAATTTTTATTTAATGGGATATATAATTTACTCTTATCATTACATTTTAAATGTTTTAGGTGTTAGTAAACACACAAAAATACAAAGCAGACAATCACAAACACATAAAATAAAAACTGAGCTCACGTCTGGGTGCAGGCATCCTCTTCTTGCAGATTTTCTTGAAATATCCGTTATTAAATTCCATTAAAATCACAACTAACTAAAAGGGCCCATAAAATCGAAAAACCACACCAAGAAAAGCATGAAAATGTCACCAAAAAGAATAGAGAGAGAGAGGATACCAAAAAATAAGGCTAGACAAATCGAGACATGCCTACCAACTGGCGTCTTCTTTTGCCAAGAGATAAAATTTGGAATAATGAATTTTGAACGAGTGTACCAAACAAATGCCGCTTAAAATTGGCTCCATGATAAGTACAGAATACTGAGTATCCACTCCATACTCTATTTGCTCGCGCATATTTTGTTGCCATACGTACACCGGGCACGGAGCCCGATGGGACAGCTGACATGAGGGCCCGGTTGCATCCACAACCTTCCTCCAAGCGCAGGAAGGCGACGAGCTTCCGCAAAGCAGCCAAATACGCTACTGTCCCGGGTCATATCATACCCAGGATCTCCCCAGATCAATTTGAGCCAAAAACGACACTAATACGGCAAAACTTTGTAAAAAATGGGTAGCCCAACAGGTACCTCCAAACTAAAAGAGTGACAGAAAATTACAAGTACCCAAGACCATTGGAACTTTGTAAAATTTCAGCAGGCAACAAGAGATCTACTTACCCCTCCGATGAAGCCGGTATCGGAATAAGAAATGAACTTTTTGCATCGGTTGTCGTCTATTTAAAAGCTCAAAGTAAGATTTTTTATTTTTTTTAATTTTTAATTTTCACTTTTTACTTTCTGGTTCAATGATTCATAGGAAAGTCATTGGAATAATGGGATTTCGAATAGGAATGACGAGATTTTCGTGCAATCTTTGGTAATTAGGGGACGAAAATCGTATTATATGATGTCCCAGGGAGTACTTCATCGCCCTACAATATTTATTAATATCATATTAAGCCCATTTTCCATAGGATCACACGGTAATTTAGTATTTTCCATAGGATTAATTTGTTTTTGCCCAGTTTTCTTGTGCTATGGGCAGAGGGTCTGGGTCTCCCACTATATGCTCATCCACCTTAGTCCCACCTATATTTATTACTATCAATTTAAGCCCATTTTCCGTATAAATGTATGGTACCATTTCGGATATTTCAACCTATTTCGGGTACCGTTAGCGGAACATCCTTCTTCTTTTGTGGGAAGGTACCCTAGGTGGTACAGTTTACCACCAATATGTACCACCATGTATCACCCATTTTTCATGGGAAATGAATCTTTCAAAGTCGGACATGTGCCTAACTCAATTTTCTTGTGTGCTAGGGCTCAGATATTTTAACCATTGGGGGTCAAAAAAGTACAATCGGCAACAGAAAGTGGTCCATATCTCCGCTCCTAATTAATATAGATTCACAATTCTTGTGGCGTTTCAAAGTATAAATGTTTATCTTTCCATCGGCATAACTTCGCGCTTTCATAGCTTTAAATGTGCTGGAGATATAGAGGGTTAAATTGGGGACAAACTAAATATTAACCAAATGACCTTGACCTCGGTATGGGCCACTGCACATAAAATATTTCACATCAATGGGCCCATAGGACAGGAAATAAGGGGCAACGTACCACTCAAACCTCAAATATTAATATCTTCCAGAAGAATAGTGCCAAGGCGGTCATGTAATGACTCAAACTTTTTACATGGACGAGTACAATTTATTCGGGGCGGTTACCAAAATTTTCAAGGACATGGTTCTGAACGAGGACGCACAACGTGTTTCGTGATCATAGGTATTATAGATCTAGCTCAATGTGGGCAGGAAAATACATTTTAATAATGTGACAATTTTTCTTGTTATCCGTGTTAATGATTCCAGCTCTTATATATATATATATATATATATATGG